>JAAWVA010001309.1:0-11179 GCA_015227895.2 Colaptes auratus | reverse complement strand
TCCTCTACAGACCCAACATCTCCTGCAGCACCTTTCCTCCACAGACTCAAACTGTCTTGGGGGGTGAGGGGTGTGGTAATATAATTCCTTTCCTCGTCTCTCTTCTCTCTCTATTCTCTCTCTCTCCCTTTCTAATCCATCCACTGTATTTATGTAATAAATAGTCAAGCTGTTGATATTTTGGCCTCGTTTGTGCCTCTAATTTCACAGCACGGGAATATTCATAAGAACTTGAGTCTCTTTCCCTCTCCGGACCGAGACAGAAGGGGGGAAAGAAAGAGCCCTGGGGGTCTTGGGTGTACCCTCAGGTGGGGATGGGATGTTTCTGGGTATGCTTTGGGATCTTTGTCACTCACTGCTTTCCATTTAAACTTTCCATTACTTTTGCAATCCGTTTGTCCAAGTCATTACTTCTGCCCGTGGTGGGGAGGGCGTCTGCCTTAACCCATCACACTTGGCCATCCTGTAGATGCTGTGTGATTGGACTCAAGATGACCTGTTCCATAATCTTGTCTGGCACTGAGGTCAGGCTGACAAGCCTGTAATTTACCTGGTTCCTCCTTCTGGCCCTTTTTGTGCATGGGCATCATGATGGCCAGCTTCCAGTCACGTGGGACCTCACCAGTGAGCCAGGAGTGTTGAAAAGTGATGGAGAGTGGCTGGGCAAGCTCATCTGCTAGCTCTCTCATTACCCTAAGATGGATGCCATCCCATCCCATAGACTTGTGGTGATCCATGTGGCTCAGCAGGTCCCTTAATGCTTCCTTCTGGATTACAGGGGGATTATACTGCTCCCTGACTACATATATCAGCTCAAGAGGCCAGTTCTCCTGAAGACAACCTATCCTATTATTGAAAATTGAGGCAAAGGTGACATTAAGTACCTCTGCCTTTTCCTCATCTTTTCTTACTGTAGTCCCCTCGATGTCCAATAAGGACTGGAGGTTGTCCTTGCCCCTCCTTTTGCCATTAATATATTTATAAAAACTTTTTTTATTGTCCTTCACAGAAGTGACCTAGTAACATCCTTAAACTTTTTTGGGTTACCTCCTCTTTTTTCCCTTAATTCATTCAGAAGTTCATTGCATATCCACGCCAGCCATCTACCCCATCGGCTCATCTTTCAGCACACTGAGACGGCCTGTTCCTGCACCTTCACAATTTCTTTCTTGAAGTAGGTCCAGACTTCCTGGACCACTTTGTTTTTAAGGGCTGTGTGACTGTTTTAGGCTGTGCCTTTTAAGAAAGGGACAGTTGCTGAAACACTCTGGCTGAATGTTTTGGAATAATAATGAAAACATTCAGATATTCTAAAGTAATTTCATTGGTAGATTGGTAGAAAGGCTGCTTTGAATGGTGCTGTTGGTGGTTCTGGCAATCAGTCAGCTGCAGTGGCAGCAGCAGTGCCTAACATGGTGGCTCCCACGTCCTCGTCAGCCATTAGAGAGGCAAAGCCATTTCCTCCTTCTTCTTCAGCAGGACCGGAAGTGTCCTCCACAGCAGCTGATCCGTCTCAAAGCCTGTCAGCTTCTGCTAAGCCAGCTGTAAATTCAAACACAGCTCCAGTTAAGCAGGTAGGTGTTTTAAAGACGAGAGGTGGAAAGACCAAAGCTGATCCAGGAGGTGATGCTGGTGAGGGAACTTCTGCTGAAAGAGACCCTGCTGAGGAGGAGGAGGTTTGTCTTAAAGATATAGCTGAGTTACTGAGATCATCACTGGATGGAGATGCAGGGCAAATTGCTGATAGGAGAACGAGGTGGTACTCCTGACCTTAAAGAGATTCTTAGGAGAGTGACAGTAAGATTACTGGGACAACAAGTTCAGGAAGAGGAGGCAGAAGAGGAGACAGAGGATATTGACACTGTTCTTCACCAAGGGAAGAGCTGAGAAATGTGTGTAAGGACTACATCAGAGCAGATAAGGAGCCAATTCCAGCTTGGCTTAGTAGATGCTACGATACAGGTGCACCAGCTCAAATAGTTGGAGACAAGTCAGCAGCTCAACTAGGAACTCTCCCAAAGGATAATGGAATAGATAGGCATCTAGGCAGGACTCTCGGTAAGGTTACTCTGTGGATATGCCTTTTAATGGCAACTCTCATGAGATATCCTTCCCGAGATGATCTTCCATGGAATCCTAAGACCTGGACTACCATAGAGGAAGGAATTAAGCGTCTGAGAATTTGCTGTCAGAGAGGTACTCTATGGTGGCCATGAGACTGAATTCTGATGAAATTCCTGTAGGAACTGGTCTTGCTACAAAGCTCATCAAACTTGCTCCTCCTAATTATGCAAATATTCTGGCAAGCAGAATTGTGGCAAGAAATTATGGTGGAGCTCCTCCTACGGTTGGCCAATTCACTGATCAAATGAGACAATTGGAGGATAGCATGACACGTGTTTCATTGGTTTCAGCCATTGAAACTCTGTCTGGAAAACTTGAGAATTGCATGAAAGAGATGAAGGATGAAATTATAAATTCCATCTCCCAATTGACACAGAGAGATAATTCCAATTCTTCCTCCAGATGGATACAGGTTTCCTCTGTGAGGAATAGACGTCCTCCAAGGATGTATTTCCAAAACAGGTCATTCCAAAACAGATCCAACCAAAACAGACCACCAAGGCAAAAACGTGCGAGCATCTGGATAACTCTGCATGATCAGTTTGGTGAGAACATGAGCAGATGGGATGGTCAAACAACTGCTAATCTTTTCAGGAGACTGAGGGAACTGCAAAGTGGCAGAACCCAAGGTAGCAATACCAGAAGGGTAGCTGTTACTTCCACTGTTCCCCAGGACAACTCGAATAGCTCCAACAGTGGCTCCAGTTCTAACACTGCACACTGTGCTCATTGCACATGTGGGCATATTCCCCATAAGTAGGGGGGCCCTGCCTCCCTCCAGGGGGAGGAGAGGGGTAACAGAGATAACCGAATCTATTGGGATGTGTACATCCAGTGGCCTGGCACTTCACAATTTCAGAAGTACAGAGCCTTGGTTGACACAGGGGCTCAGTGCACCATAATGCCATCAAATTATCAGGCATCAGAGCCCATAACTATTCTGGGAGTCACTAGTGGATCTCAAGAGTTAATAAAGGTAGAGGTCTGTTAGACCTGAGCTTTCTGATGAATCTGCAGTTGTGGGACAACACATAATTCACGACATTAAATTGCCGGTTGCATCCCAGGCTGTGCATCACAGACAATACAGAACCAACCGTGACTCTTTGTTGCCCATTCAGAATCTGATTTGTCAGTTGGAGAGTCAGAAAGTCATCAGCAAAACTCATTCCCCTTTCAACAGTCCAGTGTGACCTGTGCGGAAGCAGAATGGAGACTGGCGTCTGACAGTCGACTACCGAGCTCTGAATGAAGTAACTCCACCAATGAGTGTAGTCGTACCAGACATGAGGAACTCCAATATGAGCTAGAATCCAAAAGAGGCCAATGGTATGCTCCATAGACCATGCTAATGCCTTCTTCTCTATTCCTATTGGCAGAGGAATGAAGGCCTCAGTTTGCTTACACCTGGAGAGGAATCCAGTACACTTTCAACAGATTGCCAGTGGGCTGGATCCACAGCTCCAGCATCTGTCATGCGGTGATCCACGATGCTCTGGAGAACGGTGGTGCTCCAGAACACATCCAGTTCATCTATGATATCACCGTCTGGGATAAAACTGCTGAGGAAGTCTTCGAGAAAGGTAACAAAATCATTGACGTTCTTCTGAGCACAGGTTTTGCCATCAAGCGAAACAAGGTGAAAGGACCTACCAGAGAGATCCAGTTCCTGGGAGTGCGGTGGCAGGATGGACGCCGACACATTCCAGCGGATGTGGTAAATAGAGTCTCTACCATGGCAAATCCCATGAACAAGCAAGAAACTCTACGTTTCTTGGAGATAGTGGGATTTTGGAGACTGCACATTCCTGGATACAGTCAGATTGTGAAACCTCTGTATGATGTGACTCGAAAGAGAAACAGTTTCCACTGGGGACCTGAACAAAAAGCAGCCTTTGACCAGATAAAGCAAGAGGTAGTTCAAGCAATGGGTCTGGGACCGTCCGAAATGGTCCCAGACATTAAGAACATTTGTACACGGCTGCAAGTGACAATGGTCCAACCTGGTGCTGGTGGCAAAGAGCTCAGGTGAGACACGTGGACAACCTTTGATTTCTGGAGTCGAGGTTACAGAGGTTCAGAAGTTAATTATACTTCAACAGAGAAAGATTTCTAGCTGCTAGGAAGGAGTAAAAGCAGCTTGTGAAGTGATTGGAACTGAGTCACAACTTCTCTTAGCTCCCAGATTACCAGTTTTGAATTGGATGTTCAAAGGCAAAGGTTCCACACCGCATCATGCAACAGATTCCACCTGGTCTCAAGTGGATGGCTCTGATAACAAACAGAGAGCTCGAATGGGAAATCTTGAGAGACCTGGTCTGGTGGAGGTGATCTCAAGTTGGCCTGAAGGTACCAACTGTACTAAACCTCCAGAGGAGAGAATAACTCGTGCTGAGGAAGCCCCTCCTTTCAGTGACCTTTCTGATGATGAAAAGAAATATGCTTTGTTCACAGATGGTTCCTGTCGTCTTGTTGGGAACAAGAGAAGGTGGAAGCCTGCAGTGTGGAGTCCAACACACCGAGTTGCAGAAGCCAAGGATGGGGAAGGAGAATCCAGTCAGTTTGCAGAGGTAAAAGCTGTCCAGCTAGCTCTCGACGTAGCTGAATGTGTGAATGTGTGTGGTGGGGTGAGAAAGTTCCCTCCCCACACACAGGGAAAGAAACCACAGCTAGCTCAGTTGGAAAAAGCAGATGAAAGCTATATTTACAGGCAGAAATGGAATGCAATGAATATACACAAATATACAATATCTACAATATATACAGGAAAACACAACAATGAACACACTGCAGAAAAACCTTTTCCCTCCAGCCAGCCAGGGGGGTTCCCTGAACCCCCTCTCTCCCTCCCACCCCCTTTTTCCCAAAAAGGGTTAGAGAGAGAGAGAAAGGCAATAAGGAAGGAAAATTCTGTTAGCTCAGAAAGTGCATGCAAGAATTAGTGTTCTTATGGTTAGAAGTTAAACTCAAGGCCGTTCCTGCTTCAGAAGAGAGAAAGCCGTCCAGCCCACAGGACAGAGAAGCACAGACTGCACCCAGCCTGAACCCAGACCAGACACAGACTGAACCAACAGAACCCAATGAATCTACCAATGAAATTAGTTTAGACTATCTTGTTTTTGTTCAAATATAAAAACATTCAGCTAGAGTGTTCAGCAACTGTCTCTTTCTTAAAGCATAGCATCAACGGTCACAATCCACCTCTTCTAAACAATTCATTGGCTTTCATACTGTCCATCCAATTAAAGCAATATCTACAATTTGTAAGTAAAGTTCATAGTCCATTCCGGCTATACAGGTGTAGATGATTCAGAAGTCCAAGAAAAAATGGAATACAGTTTGTCTCTTCGCAGATAAGCGAAGAAAAGGAAACAGGGAAACAGGGAAGCAGGGACTCTCAGTTGACTCAGGGCTCTCAGGGTTCTCAGGGTTCGTGCACCGTGGATTCCTCATGGATCTTCCTTTGGGCGCGATGTAGCTGTACAACACTCTGAAATTAAACTCTTTCAGCTAAAGTTAGATTTCTTTGTGGATACACTGAATTTCACCATTCTCTTGCATTACCCAATAAGTGTGACCCGGACCTTCAGCTGAAACCACCCCTCGGACAGGTTTAGCCTCTCCTGAGGGAGAAAATACCCAAACAGTTTTACCTAACAGATTCTTTTCTCTAAACAACAGGAACTCTATCACCTTCTACTTTCTGTAGCAGATCTGAGTGTGCCGGTCCAGCTCGGTTCACTGAACCTCTACTATTACAGCCAGGTTGCTTGTGCTAAATGCTTTTCCCAGTTTTTCAAGAACCACCCCCCATGGCTTTAAGAGTGGTCTTCAACAAACCGTTGTAGCGTTCAATCTTCCCTGCAGCTGGTGCATAGTAGGGGATGTGGAATATCCACTCAATGCCGTGCTCTTTGGCCCAGCTCTTTACAAGGTGTTTTTGAAATGAGTTCCGTTGTCTGACTCAATCCTCTCTGGAGTTCTGTGTCTCCACAGGATTTGTCTCTCCAGACCAAGAATGGTTTGCGTGCAGTTGCGTGTGGAACTGGATAAGTTTCCAACCATCCAGTGTTTGCCTCTACCATAGTAAGCACATACTGCTTACCAGAACGAGAACGTGGTAGAGTGATGTAGTCAATCTGCCAAGCTTCACCATACTTGTACTTGGACCATCTGTCACCATACCATAAGGGCTTAAGTCGCTTTGCCTGCTTAATAGCAGCACAATGTCACAGTCATGGATGACTTGTGTGATAGCATCCATGGAAATGTCTATGGATCTGTCACGAGCCCACTGGTAGGTTGCATCTCTGCCTTGATGTCCTGACGAATCGTGAGCCCACCGAGCTAAGAATATCTCACCTCGGTGTTTCCAGTCGAGATCAAGCAGAGTCCATGTCTACTGAGAAACTCTTGCAGCTAGATCTGCCTGATGTGTGTGTTGCTGTTCCTCAGTAGCTTTGCTCTTAGGGATGTGAGCATCAATGTGTCTCACCTTCACTGGAATTCTCTCGATTCGATCAGCAATGTCCTGCCACAGGTCAGCTGCCCAAATAGGCTTTCCTTTTCTCTGCCAACCATCTTTTTCCAGTTCTTTAGCCAACCCCACAGAGCATTGGCTACCATCCATGAGTCGGTGTAGAGATAAAGCTTTGGCCACTCTCACGTTCAGCTACGTCGAGAGCTAGCTGGACAGCTTTTACCTCTGCGAACTGACTGGATTCTCCTTCTCCATCCTTTGCCTCTGCAACTCGGCGTGTTGGACTCCACACTGCAGACTTCCACCTTCGCTTGTTCCCGACAAGACGACAGGAACCGTCTGTGAACAAAGCATATTTCTTTCATCATCAGAAAGGTCATTGTAAGGAGGAGCTTCCTCAGCACGAGTTACTCTCTCCTCTGGAGGTTTAGTGCAGTTGGTACCTTCAGGCCAACTTGAGATCACCTCCACAGACCAGGTCTTTCAAGATTTCCCATTCGAGCTCTCTGTGTTATCAGAGCCATCCACTTAGACCATGGAATCTGTTGCATGATGTGGTGTGGACCTTTGCCTTTGAACATCCAATTCAAAACTGGTAATTGGGAGCTAGGAGAAGTTGTGATTCAGTTCAAATCACTTCAGAAGCTGCTTTCACTCCTTCATAGGCAGCTAGAATCTCTTTCTCTGTTGGAGTATAATTAGCCTCTGAACCTCTGTAACCTCGACTCCAAAAACCAAGAGGTCGTCCACGTGTCTCACCTGGAGCTCTTTGCCACAAGCACCAGGGTGGACCATTGTCACTTGCAGCCGTGTACAAAATGTTCTTAATGTCTGGACCATCTCGGACAGGTCCCAGACCCATTGCTTGAACCCCTCTTGCTTTATCTGGTCAAAAGCTGCTTGTTGTTCAGGTCCCCAGTGGAAATTGTTTCTCTTTCGAGTCACATCATACAGAGGTTTCACAATCTGACTGTATCCAGGAATGTGCAGTCTCCAAAATCCCACTATCCCCAAGAAACGTAGAGTTCTTGCTTGTTCATGGGATTGGCCATGGTAGAGACTCTATTTACCACATCCACTGGAATGTGTCGGCGTCCATCCTGCCACCGCACCCAGAAACTGGATCTCTCTGGTAGGTCCTTTCACCTTGTCTCGCTTGATGGCGAAACCTGCATTCAGAAGAATGTCAATGACTTTGTTACCTTTCTCGAAGACTTCTCAGCAGTTTTACCCCAGACGATGATATCATCGATGAACTGGATGTGTTCTGGAGCACCACTTTCTCCAGAGCATCGTGGATCACTGCATGACAGATGGGAGCTGTGGATCCAGCCCACTGGCAATCTGTTGAAAGTGTACTGGATTCCTCTCCAGGTGAAAGCAAACTGAGGCCTGCATTCCTCTGCTATGGGAATAGAGTAAAGTGCATTAGCAATGTCTATGGTAGCATACCATTTGGCCTCTTTGGATTCCAGCTCATACTGGAGTTCCATCATGTCTGGTACTGCTGCACTCATAGGTGGAGTTACTTCATTCAGGCTCGGTAGTCGACTGTCAGACGCCAGTCTCCATTCTGCTTTCGCACAGGCCCACTGGACTGTTGAAAGGGGAATGAGTTTTGCTGATGACTTTCTGACTTTCCAACTGACTAATCAGATTCTGAATGGGCAACAAAGAGTCGCGGTTGGTTCTGTATTGTCTGTGATGCACAGTCTGAGAAGCAACCGGCAATTTAATGTCCTGAATCTTGTGTTGTCCCACAACTGCAGATTCATCAGAAAGCTCAGGTCTAACAGACAGCTTCAGCTTTTGTCCATCAATTTCTACAGATGCTACTCCAAAAGCCCATTTGTAACTTTTAGGGTCTTTGAAATGCCCTTCTCTCAGAAAATCAATTCCCAGAATACAAGGTGCGTCAGGTCCGGTCACAACTGTATGCTTCCTCCACTGTTTACCAGTTAAACTTATATCAACCTCCACCTTAGTTAACTCTTGAGATCCACCAGTGACTCCCAGAATAGTTATAGCTTCTGATCCCTGATAATTTGATGGCATTATGGTGCACTGAGCCCCTGTGTCAACCAAGGCTCTGTACTTCTGAAATTGTGAAGTGCCAGGCCACTGGATGTACACATCCCAATAGATTCGGTTATCTCTGTTACCCCCTCTCCTCCCCCTGGAGGGAGGCAGGGCACCCCTACTTATGGGGAACATGCCCACATGTGCAATGAGCACAGTGTGCAGTGTTAGGACTGGAGCCACTGTTGGAGCTATTAGAGTTGTCCTGGGGAACAGTGGAAGTAACAGCTACCCTTCTGGTATTGCTACCTTGGGTTCTGCCACTTTGCAGTTCCCTCAGTCTCCTGAAAAGATTAGCAGTTGGTTGACCATCCCATCTGTTCATGTTCTCACCAAACTGATCACGCAGAGTTATC
The DNA here is from genome assembly GCA_015227895.2 of Colaptes auratus. Taxonomy (NCBI): domain Eukaryota; kingdom Metazoa; phylum Chordata; class Aves; order Piciformes; family Picidae; genus Colaptes; species Colaptes auratus. The sequence goes on along the minus strand of JAAWVA010001309.1, from coordinate 2,140 downwards.
CAAATACTTCCACGTGACTGCCTTGGTGGTCTGTTTTGGTTGGATCTGTTTTGGAATGACCTGTTTTTGGAATGACATCCTTGGAGGACGCTATTCTCACAGAGGAAACCTGTATCCATCTGGAGGAAGAATTGGAATTATCTCTCTGTGTCAATGGGAGATGGAATTTTAATTTCATCCTTCAGCTCTTTCATGCAATTCTCAAGTTTTCCAGACAGAGTTTCAATGGCTGAAACCAAAGAAACACGTGTCATGCTATCCTCCAATTGTCTCATCTGATCAGTGAATTGGCCAACTGTAGGAGAAGCTCCGCCATAATTTCTTGCCACAATTCTGCTTGCCAGAATATTTGCATAGTTAGGAGGAGCAAGTTTGATGAGCTTTTTAGCAAGACCAGTTCCTACAGGAATTTCATCAGGATTCAGAGTCTCATGGCCACCATAGAGTACCTCTCTAACAGCAAATTCTCTCAGACGCTTAATTCCTTCCTCTATGGTAGTCCAGGGCTTAGGATTCCATGGGAGATCATCTCGGGAAGGATATCTCATGAGGGTTGCCATTAAAAGGCGTATCCACAGAGTAACCTTACCGAGAGTCCTGCCTAGATGTCTATCTATTCCATTATCCTTTGGGAGAGTTCCTAGTTGAGCTGCTGACTTGTCTCCAACCATTAGAGCTGGAGCATGTATCGTAGCATCTACCAAGCCAAGCTAGGATTGGCTCCTTATCTGCTCGATGTAATCTTTACGCACATTCCTTAGCTCTTCTCTTGGGGAAGAATAGTCCAGAATGTCATCTGACTCCTCCTCTTCCTCCTCTTCCTGAACTTGTTGTCCCATTAATCTCATTGTCACTCTCCTAAGAATCTCTTTAAGGTCAGGAGTACCACCTCTAGTCCTTCTGCTATCAGCAATTTGCCCTGCATCTCCATCCAGTGATGATCTCAATAACTCAGCTATATCTTTAAGACAAATCTTCTCCTCCTCCTCAGCAGGGTCTCTTAAAGCAGAAGTTCCCTCACCAGCATCAGCTCCTGAATGGGCTTTGGTCTTTCCACCTCTTGTCTTTAAAACAGCTACCTGCTTAACTGGAGCTGTGTTTGAATTTACAGCTGGCTTAACAGAAGCTGACAGGTTCTGAGACGGATCAGCTGCTGTGGAGGACACTTCCGGTCCTGCTGAAGAAGAAGGAGGAACTGGCTTTGCCGCATTAATGGCTGCCGAGGACGTGGGAGCCGCCATGTTAGGCGCTGCCGCTGCTGCAGCAGCTGGCTGATTGCCAGAACCACCAAGAGCACCGTTCAGAGCAGCCTTTCTGATGGAATTTTTAGCTTTCTCTTTAACTGATACAGATCCTGCATTCTCCTCATCACTAGATATTTCTGGGGTCGAGTTAGAGCTGTTCTTTCTCCTCTTGGGTCTACGCCTAATTGCAAAGCAGGCCTTAGATACTTTCTTCTCCCGGTACAGAGCATAAAACACGTACGCATTGCTTATCACCAACAGCAGGATTGCACACATCAAATAAATCACCTTCGGATCCCAGCCATCACTTAAAACTACTCTTCACCTACTGGGATCTTAAACTCCTTTATCTCTATGGGCAGAGTGGTGAGGTCACATTCCGTATCTATTAACCAAAAGAATCCCAGGCACCACTCATAGAGAAGCTGAATCTTATACTTAAACCATAAATACAATTTATACATCAGTATCTGCTTAAGTGATCGAAAATCAATCCCTAGGACATGCTTATAGATAGGACCCCACAAAGATTGAAAAAAACAGACGCTCTAAAAGCCAAAACACTTTCATCCTTGCAACTCCGACCTGAGCAGACAATAAATCAAGCAACTTTGCTCTGCTTCTGGACAGCAACTATCCACAAGCCGCGCGTTGGGCCGCCAATTAAAAAAATATGTGGTGGGTGAGAAAGTTCCCTCCCCACACACAGGGAAAGAAACCACAGCTAGCTCAGTCGGAAAAGCAGATGAAAGCTATATTTACAAGCATAAATGGAATGCAATTAAATATACACAATATACAATATTTACAATATATACAGGAAAATACAGCAATGAAACAATGCAGAAAAACCTTTCCCTCCAGCCGGCCAGGGGGGTTCCCTGAACCCCCCTCTC
>JAAWVA010001308.1:0-11194 GCA_015227895.2 Colaptes auratus | reverse complement strand
GAATTTGGCAGCGGAGCTGGGAAGGGGCCGGGACTGGGGGGACTGGGACGGGATGGGGGACTGGGACGGGACTGGGGGGGACTGGGAAGGGACTGGGGGGACTGAGAAGGGACTGGGGGCACTGGGAGAGACTGGAACAGGGACTGGGAGGGACTGGGACAGGGACTGGGAGGGACTAGGGGAACTGGGAACGGACTGGAGGGAGTGGGACAGGGACTGGGGGGAACTGGGACGGCACTGGGCGGGACTGGGACGGGGCTGGGGGCACTGGGAGAGACTGGAACAGGGACTGGGGGAACTGGGAGAGACTGGGACGGGGGCCGGGAGAGGGACTGAGACGGACGCGGGGGACTGGGGCCGGACTGGGGGAAACTGGGAGGGACTGGGATGGGCTCTAGGGGGAACTGGAACGGCACTGGGCGGGACTGGGACGGGGCTGGGGGCACTGGGAGAGACTGGAACAGGGACTGGGGGAACTGGGAGAGACTGGGACGGGGGCCGGGAGAGGGACTGAGACGGACGCGGGGGATTGGGGCCGGACTGGGGGAACTGGGAGGGACTGGGATGGGCTCTAGGGGGAACTGGAGGCACTGGGATGGAACCGGGAATGGACTGGGGGGGGCTGGGACAGAGCTGCCTGTACTGGGACAGGCACTGGGCTGAACTGGTCTGGGGCTGCCTGTACTGGGACAGGCACTGGGCTGAACTGGTCTGGGGCTGCCTTACTGGGACAGGCACTGGGCTGAACTGGTCTGGGGCTGCCTGTAATGGGAACAGGCACTGGCTGAACTGGTCTGGGGCTGCCTGTACTGGGACAGGCACTGGGCTGAACTGGTCTGGGGCTGCCTGTACTGGGACAGGCACGGGCTGAACTGGTCTGGGGCTGCCTTACTGGGACAGGCACTGGGCTGAACTGGTCTGGGGCTGCCTTACTGGGACAGGCACTGGGCTGAACTGGTCTGGGGCTGCCTTACTGGGACAGGCACTGGGCTGAACTGGTCTGGGGCTGCCTGTACTGGGACAGGCACTGGGCTGAACTGGTCTGGGGCTGCCTGTACTGGGACAGGCACTGGGCTGAACTGGTCTGGGGCTGCCTTACTGGGACAGGCACTGGGCTGAACTGGTCTGGGGCTGCCTGTACTGGGACAGGCACTGGGCTGAACTGGTCTGGGGCTGCCTGTACTGGGACAGGCACTGGGCTGAACTGGTCTGGGGCTGCCTTACTGGGACAGGCACTGGGCTGAACTGGTCTGGGGCTGCCTGTACTGGTCCCAGGGGATCTGTACTGGTCTGGGGCTGCCTTACTGGGACAGGCACTGGGCTGAACTGGTCTGGAGCTGCCTGTACTGGGACAGGCACTGGGCTGAACTGGTCTGGGGCTGCCTGTACTGGGACAGGCACTGGGCTGAACTGGTCTGGGGCTGCCTGTACTGGGACAGGCACTGGGCTGAAACTGGTCTGGGGCTGCCTTACTGGGACAGGCACTGGGCTGAACTGGTCTGGGGCTGCCTGTACTGGGACAGGCACTGGGCTGAACTGGTCTGGGGCTGCCTTACTGGGACAGGCACTGGGCTGAACTGGTCTGGGGCTGCCTGTACTGGGACAGGCACTGGGCTGCACTGGTCTGGGGCTGCCTGTACTGGGACAGGCACTGGGCTGCACTGGCCTGGGGCTGCCTGTACTGGGACAGGCACTGGGCTGCACTGGCTGGGGCTGCCTGTACTGGGACAGGCACTGGGCTGAACTGGTCTGGGGCTGCCTGTACTGGGACAGGCACTGGGCTGCACTGGTCTGGGGCTGCCTGTACTGGGACAGGCACTGGGCTGCACTGGTCCGGGGCTGCCTTACTGGTCCGGGGCTGCCCGTACCGGTGTGGGGGTCCCTGTGCCGGTCTGGCTTCGCCCATCCTGGTCCGGGGCTGCCCCGGTCCGGGGCTGCCGGTGGCGGCGGCCTGGCCCCGCCCGCTGCTCGGGCTGGGGGTTGCCCGTGACTCAGCCTGGGCGCGGCCGCCTCCAGCTGGAGCCAAACTGGTTCCAGATGTGGCTGGGAGGGGGCGGGGGGGGCGGGGCCACATCTGGCTGCGGTCACGTGGAGGGGGGGATGGGTAGGGGGAAGGGGGGAAGGACTCCCTCCCTCCCTCCACCCCCGCCCCCCTCCTGACTCAGGAAGGAACTCGGGGGGAGGAGGGTTAGGGACAGGAACCAGTTTGATGTGGGTTTGAACTGGTTTGAACTGGGAGGGAGCCGAGATCCAGTTGGTGGGGGGGGGGGTGTGGCAGTTGGGGGGCAGGCACTGGGAGGGGGGGGCTTGGGAGGTCTTCACTGGTTTAAACTGGGATGAACTGGGGTGGGTGGGATAGGTGTCCCAGTTAGGGGGCAGGAAGGGGGTGGGGGGACGGACAGGAACCAGTTTGATGTGGGTTTGAACTGGTTTGAACTGGGAGGGAGTCGAGATCCAGTTTGGGGGGAGGTCTGGGGGGGGGGCGCCCCACTTCGGGGGGAGGAAGTGGGGAGCTGGGGGCTCTTTAGTGGTTTAAACTGGGATGAACTGGGAGGGAGGGGCTTCCAGTTAGGGGGTAGGGACTGCGGGGGGGGCCCAACTTGTGGGGCAGGGTTTGGGGGACCCCAACTCGTGGGGCAGGGTTTGGGGGACCCCAACTCGTGGGGCAGGGTTTGGGGGACCCCGACTTGTGGGGCAGGGTTTGGGGCCCCCCTGCTCTGGGGGAAGGGGGGGAGGGTCAGGGGGGACTGAGTCATGAGGCTGAGGCTGAGTCACAGGGGGGGAAGGAGGGGAAGGGAAGGTCTGGGGGGGCCCTGGAGGGGGCTCCACAAAGCCACTTCCTGGGGATGGTTCTGGAGCTGCTCCTGGCATCCCAGAGCAGGATCCCAGATCCCAGCCCTGTGCCACACAATTCCCCATGGGATCCAGGTCCCAAATTCCTCTTCCCCCTCTCCCCCCCCCCCCCTCCCCTTCCCCCCTCCCCCATTCCCATCAGGGTCCAGCTTCCAGGTCCCAGATTCCCAGTGGGATCCAGGTCCCCAATTCCCAGCAGGATCCAGGTCCCTGTGTCCCAAATTCCTCATGGGATCCAGGTCCCCAATTCCTGTCCCCCCCCCCGCCCCCATTTTCCAGCAGGATCCAGTTCCTGCCCTCCCCTCAATTCCCAATGGGACCCAGGTCTCTGTGACCCCCAGTTCCCAGTGGGATCCTGATCCTGGGGTCCCCAGTGGGATCAGAGGCCCAGGTGCCCAATTCCTACCTGTGTCCCCAATTCCCAGCAGGACCCAGGGCCCCAATTCCCAGTGGGATCCAGGTCCCTGCATCCTGAGCTCCCAGTGGGATCCAGGTCCCTGTATCCTAAGCTCCCAATGGGATCCAGGTCCTCAATTCCCAGTGGGATCCAAGCCTCCAATTCCCAGCGGGATCCCTGTGTCCCCCCCCCAGTTCCCAGAGGGATCCAGGTCTCTGTATCCTCAATTCCCAATGGGATCCAGGTCCCCAATTCCCAGCAAGATCCCTGTCCCCCCCCCCAATTCCCAGTGGGATCCAGATCCCTGTATCCTGAGCTCCCAGTGGGATCCAGGTCCCCAATTTCCAGTGGGATCCAAGCCTCCAATTCCCAGCAGGATCCCTGTGTCCCCCCAATTCCCAGTGGGATCCAGATCCCAGTGGGATCCAGGTCCCCAATTCCCAGCGGGATCCCTGTGTCCCCCCAATTCCCAGTGGGATCCAGGTCCCCAATTCCCAGTGGAATCCAGGTCCCAGTGGGATCCAGGTCCCCAATTCCCAGCAGGATCCCTGTGTCCCCCCAATTCCCAGTGGGATCCAGGTCCCTGTATCCTGAGCTCCCAATGGGATCCAGGTCCCCAATTCCCGGTAGGATCCAGGTCCCAATGGGATCCAGGTCCCAAATTCCCAGTGGGATCCAGGTCCCAATGGGATCCAGGTCCCCAATTCCCAGCGGGATCCAGGTCCCTGTATCCTGAGCTCCCAATGGGATCCAGGTCCCCAATTCCCAGTAGGATCCAGGTCCCTGCATCCTGAGCTCCTAATGGGATCCAGGTCCCCAATTCCCAGCGGGATCCCATGTCCCCCCACCCCCCCCTCAGGACCCCACTGCCCATCCAGCTGTGCCAGCTCCAGCTGTGCCAGCTCCAGCTCCTTCTTTATTTCCTCAGGGACCCGAGGCCGGATCCGGCCTCTCCCCACCCCACATCCTCCCCAGCCTGGCCTGGAAGGTGGGGGGGTGGGGGGGGAATCCCAATGGATTCGGGGGGTGGGGGGGAGGGGGAAGGGAAAGAAGTGCAGGGAATCACTTGAAGATCTTCCCTTGGTTGAAAGGTTTTCCAACATGCTGGAATTCTCCTTCCCACAGGAAGTATTCCTGGACCAGAGTCTTGCACTCGGAGCTGCTGGGGTCCAGCTTCCGCCAGGAGTAGGACTCGTAGTCCACCTGCCAGTCCGGGCTCAGCTGCGGAGAGCAGGGAGAGAAAGGGAAAGGCCAGCTCCAAACTGGGACTCTGGGAGGGGCATGGGAGAGAGCCAGCGGGAGCGAGGGGCCAGGGAATACCAGGAATGCCAGCTCCTGGCCTCGGAAGAGCCAGACCCCCGAGATGCTGCTGTCGTTGGGCGCCCGGAAGAGGATGACGCTGGCGAAGGAATGCTTGCGGAGCCGCTCCAGCCGCTGGAACATCCCTGGGGACACGGCAGGGAGAGGTGGGAAGGGGCTGGGGAAGGGGCACTGGGGATGGGGAAGGGGTGGGGGATAAGAATGGGAAGCAGAGGGGAAAGGGGGAAAGGAAGGGGGAAGGGAAGGGGGAAGGAGGCAGCAGGCTGCTTGCGGAGCCGCTCCAGCCACTGGAACATCTCTGGGGACACGGCAGGGAGAGGTGGGAAGGGGCTGGGGAAAGGATGGGGAAGGGGCACTGGGAATGGGGTGGGAATAGAGAATGGGTATAGGAATGGGAAGGGAAAGGGGAAGGAAAGAGAAAAGAGAGGGAAAAGAGGGAGAGGAGAATGGGGAATGGGAATGGAAAATGGGAATGGGAAAATGGAGGGGAAGGGAGACATGGGAGGGGAGGGGAGGGGTTCGGAGAGGAGAGGAGAGGGGAGGAGAAGGGAGGGGAGGGGAGGGGAGAGGAGGGGAGGAGGGGGGGGGGAGGGGGGGGAGAGGGGAGGGAGAGGGGAAGGGAAAAGGGGAAAGGGGAAAGGGAAGAGAGAGGAGGGGAATGGGGCTGGAGCTGCTTGTGGAGCTGCTCAAGCCCCTGGAACATCCCTGGGGACACAGGGCAGGGAATGTGCTGGGAAAAGGGTGGGGAATGGGCACTGGGAATGGGGTAGGAATAGAGGATGGGAATGGGAATGGGAAAGGGAAGGCTAAGGGGAAAGAGAGAGGAGAGGAATGGGGCTGGGGCTGCTTGTAGAGCCGCTCCAGCTGCTGGAGCATCCCTGGGACATGGCAGGGACCAGTGGGAAGGGGCAGAAAGAGGGAAGGGGAGGGGAAAGGGGAAGGGCAGAAGAGAGAGGAAGAGGAGGGAAAGAAGACCAAGTGGAAGAAAGGGCATGGGGAATAGGAATGAAGATGGAAGGGGAAGAAGGGGGAGGGGGGGGAAGAAGGGGTGGGGGGGGAAGAAGGGAGAGGGGGGGAAGAAGGGAGGGGGGGGAAGAAGGGAGAGGGGGGGAAGAAGGGGGGGGGAGGAAGAGGGGGGGGAAGAAGGGAGGGGGGGGAAGAAGGGAGGGGGGGGAAAAGAAGGGAGGGGGGGGGAAGGGAAAAGGGGAGGAGAGAGGATGGGGAATGGGAATAGAGATGAGGAGGATGAGAAGCCCCTCATGAAGAGGATGAAGAGGAGGAGGATGAAGTCAAAGGCTGAGCTTGCAGGGTTGAGCTTGGAGGACAAAGATGCTGAGGTTGAGCAGGAGGAGGAGAAGGAGGGGGAGGAGGGGGCCCTGATGCCGGAGGCTCTGACCTGTGATGAGGTTGCAGCTCATGAAGGTCTGGGTGAGCTCCTGGGGGTATTTGTACTCGCAGTACCACAGGGACCAGCCCTGGGGGTCGAAGTGCTCCCAGAAGTGGGGCAGGGCCACCCCCAGCGTGTCCTCGTTGGAGTACTTGCGCTTGAACTCGTCCAGCACGAAGGGGCTGTGCACACGGGGACGCTCAGGGCACAGCTGCGACCCCGGGGCACAGCCGCGACCCCCGGGCACAGCCGCGACCCCGGGGGACAGCCGCGACCCCCGGGGACAGCCGCGACCCCGGGGCACAGCCGCGACCCCCGGGGGACAGCCGCGACCCCCGGGGACAGCCGCGACCCCCGGGGGACAGCGCGACCCCGGGCACAGCCGCGACCCTCCAGGGGACAGCCGCGACCCCCCGGGGACAGCCGCAACCCCCGGGCACAGCCGCGACCCCGGGGGACAGCCGCGACCCCCAGGGGACAGCCGCGACCCTGGGGACAGCCGCGACCCCCCAGGAGACAGCCGCGACCCCCCCAGGGACAGCCAAGACCCTTGGGGACAATCGGCACCCTCAGGACCCCAGGACCCTCAGGAGACAGCTGGGAGCCTCAGGGGACAACTGGGACCCCCAGGGGACCTTACGAGGTCGTGGGGACACGGAGGGGACCTTGTGGCCACCTCCAGGTGACCAAAGCCACCCCAGGGCCCCCAAACCACCTCTGGACCAGGTGGCCCAGGGGCTTCTGGACCTTGTGGCCACCTCCAGGTGACCAAAGCCACCCCAGGGCCCTCAAAACCACCTCTGGACCAGGTGGCCCAGGGGCTTCTGGACCTTGTGGCCACCTCCAGGTGACCAAAGCCACCCCCAGGGCCCCCAAACCACCTCTGGACCAGGTGGCCCAGGGGCTTCTGGACCTTGTGGCCACCTCCAGGTGACCAAAGCCACCCCAGGGCCCCAGACCACCTCTGGACCAGGTGGCCAGGGGCTTCTGGACCTTGTGCCACTCCAGGTGACCAAAGCCACCCCAGGGCCCTCAAAACCACCTCTGGACCAGGTGGCCCAGGGGCTTCTGGACTTGTGGCCACCTCAGGTGACCAAAGCCACCCAGGGCCCCCAGACCACCTCTGGACCAGGTGGCCCAGGGGCTCTGGACCTTGTGGCCACCTCCAGGTGACCAAAGCCACCCCAGGGCCCCCAGACCACCTCTGGACCAGGTGGCCCAGGGGCTTCGGACCTTGTGGCTACCTCCAGGTGACCAAAGCCACCCCGGGGCCTCAAAACAACTCTAGACCAGGCGGCCAAAGGGCTTCTGGAGCTTGTGGCCACCTCAAAGCCTCCTTAGATGCCAGCAAGATGACCCAGTGCACCCCACGGTGACCCGAGTGCACCCCACGGTGACCAGAGCCCCTGCAGGGCCGGCGCTCACCTCTTGGGCAGGTGTGCAAAGGGGTCCTTGGCCTTGGGCTCTGCAGCCAGGACCTGCTCGCACTCATCCAGCTCCTCCTCCGGGGCCGCCGCCGCCTTCTTCTCCTCCGGGGCCGCCGCCGCCTTCTTCTTGTCCTCCTTGGGGGGCTTCTCCTTCTTCTGGCCCTGCTCCTTCTTGGGCTGGCTCTCAGCAAACTTCTTGGCTGGGGACGACCCCCCCCCCGAGGAAACGGGTCACAGGAGGGGCCCCGGGGCCACCCACCCCCCAGCTGGCCGTGGGGACACCGCAGAAGGTCCCGGTACCCCCAGTAAGCTCCCCGGGAGCTCCCAGTGCCCAAATCTCTTCCCAGTCTCTCCCCAGTCCTTCCCAGTCTTTCCCAATCCCTCCCAGTCCTTCCCAATCCCCTCCCAGTCTCTTCCAGTCCCTCCCAATCCTTCCCAATCCCCTCCCAGTCCTTCCCAACCCCTTCCAATCCCCTCCCAGCTGCTTCCAGTCCCCTCCCAATCCCTCCCAGGCTCTCCCAGTCCTTCCCAATCCCCTCCCAGTCCTCTCCCAGTCCCTCCAATTCCCTCCCAGTCTCTCCCAATCTCCCATCACCCCTAGTGACCACACCCGGGAGTGTGGGAAGGTGATGCTCTTCCCCATCCCCTCCCAGTCCCTCCAATCCCCTCCCAGTCCTGCCCAATCCCCCCCCAGTCTCTCCCAGTCCCTCCCAATCCCCTCCTAGTTCCTCCCAATCCCCTCCCAGTCCTGCCCAATCCCCTCCCAGTCCCTCCCAGTCCTTCCCAATCCCATCCTGGTCTCTCCCAGTCCCTCCCACCCCTCCCAGTCCCTTCCAATCCCCTCCCAGTCTCCTCCCAGTCTCCAATCCCCTCCAGTCCCCTCCCAGTCAATTCCAATTCCCTCCCAGTCCCTCCAATCCCCTCCCAGTCTCTCCCAATCCCCTCCCAGTCTCCTCCCAGTCTCTCCCAATCCCTCCCAGTCACTTCCAATTCCCTCCCAGTCTCTCCCAGTCCCATCCAATCCCCTCCCAGTTCCTCCCAATCCCCTCCCAATCCTCTCCCAGTCTCCTCCCAATCCTCTCCCAGTCTCCTCCCAATTCTCTCCCAGTCCCCTCCCAGCCTCTCCCAACCCTCCCGACTTCTCCCAATGCTCCCCGCGCCCCCCAGTGGCCGCACCCGGGAGTGCGGGAAGGCGATGCTCTTCCCCACCCCTCCCAGTCGCTCCCCGGCGCCCCCGCGCGGCCTCACCGTCGAACTGCGCCATCTTCTGGCAGAGCTGCACCTCGCCCAGCACAGCCCTGAACTGCGGCTGGTTGAGGCAGGTCAGGAACCAGCGGTTGACGTTGCCGAAGGGCTCCCGGAACTGGGGCTCCAGAACCTGGGGGGGCGGGGGGGAGGACAAACCAAACTCGGGGACCCCCCCCAGGAGCCCTCCTCCGAGTTCAGACCGCTCCCAGCTCCAGATGCCACACCTGAGACCACCCAAAGGAGCCCCAAATGGGAGCACCCCCCCCCCCCAAGAAAGACTCCTGGGACCCCCCCAATATTTTGAGGACCCTCCCCAAAAGACCCCTGCCAATGCCCTTGACCCCCAAATCCCACCCAAGACTTCCCCAAATAGTTTTGGGACCCCCAAAACATCTCTGGCACCCCACCCCCCCCCACCTTTTCACCCACCCAGTATTTTGGGCACACACCCCCCCCAAAATCCCTTTGGGACCCCCAAATCCCATCCACGACCCCCCCAGAATATTTTGGGGGACCCCCTCCCCATCAAACCCCTCAAGGACTGTCCCCCAGGACCCCCAGATGCCCTCCTGGGACCCTAAAACCCCCTCCTAGGACTCTGAAAATCCCCTCCCAGGACCCCAAAACCCCTCAGGACCTCCCCAAATATTTGAGGGACCCCCAAAATCCCCCTCCAGGACCCCTTTAGTCCCTCTCAGACCCCCCCAGGACCCCCTAATCCTCCCCTTAGCACCCCCAAACCCCGTTCTGAGCACCCCAAAAGCCCTCCCTGGCCCCCAATCCCCCTCAGGACCCCCCAGGTTTTGTGGGGACCCCCCCCTCCTTTGGGGGGACCCCTTCCCCACCTGTTTGTAGAGCCAGAGGAGGGCACAGACCACGCAGATGTCAGCCAAGGAGACTCTCTGCCCAACCAGGAAGGTTTGGGACCTCAGGTGGCTGTCCAGGACCCCCAAAACTCTTCTCACTTCCTCCTTGGCCAATTCAGTTGCCTGGAGCAGGGGGGACACCCCAAAACAATTAACCCCTCCTGCTCCCTCCCCCTCCCCAAATTCACAGGGAGAAGAAAAGTGGTGAAAAAAGAGACCCTAGAAGTGGGAGGACCCCAAAGTGGACTGGGAGGATCCTGAGCTGGACTGGGAGGACCCCAAGTGTATCTGGGAGGACCCCAAAGTGGACTGGGAGCCCCCCCAAACCGAACTGGAAGCCACTAGGTGGAACTGGGAGGAGCCCAAGTTGGGCAGGGAGGAGCCCAAGAGGGACTGGCAACCACTATGGGGAACTGGGAGGAGCCCAAGAGGGACTGGGAAGAGCCCAAGAGGGACTGGCAACCACTATGGGGAACTGGGAGCACCCCAAGGTGGACTGGGAGGAGCCCAAGAGGGACTGGGAGGAGCCCAAGAGGGACTGGCAACCACTATGGGGAACTGGGAGCACCCCAAGGTGGACTGGGAGGAGCCCAAGAGGGACTGGGAGGAGCCCAAGAGGGACTGGCAACCACTATGGGGAACTGGGAGCACCCCAAGAGGGACTGGGAGGAGCCCAAGAGGGACTGGGAGGAGCCCAAGAGGGACTGGCAACCACTATGGGGAACTGGGAGCACCCCAAGGTGGACTGGGAGGAGCCCAAGAGGGACTGGCAACCACTATGGGGAAATGGGAGCACCCAAGAGGGACTGGGAGGAGCCCAAGAGGGACTGGGAACCACTATGAGGAACTGGAAGCACCCCAAGGTGGACTGGAAGGAGCCCAAGAGGGACTGGGAGAAGCCCAAGAGGGACTGGGAACCACTATGGGGAACTGGGAGCACCCCAAGGTGGACTGGGAGGAGCCCAAGAGGGACTGGGAGGAGCCCAAGAGGGACTGGCAACCACTATGAGGAACTGGAAGCACCCCAAAATAGACTGGGAGGAGCCCAAGAGGGACTGGCAACCACTATGTGGAACTGGGAGCACCCCAAGGTGGACTGGGACTGCCCTAAATTGAACTGGGAGCTCCCCCCAGCACCCCCCCGCCGGTGTGACCCCAACTTTGGGGGCTCCCAAATAATTTTTGGAGGGGGGGTCCTGGGACCCCCAAATTTTTGGGGGACCCCCCCCTCCAGGGCCCTTTGGAACCCTTGAGCCCCCCCCCCCCCAGCACCCCCCTAAATCCCCCTCTCCACCACCCAGCACCAAAGGTGCTGGATGGAGCCTCTCCAGCATTATCCACCTGGGGCCACCACAACTTTGGGGGGGGTCCCAAACGTGGGGGGGGGTCCTGGGACCCCTAATTTTTTGGGAGGGACCCCCCAGGGCCCTTGTGAATCCCTCAGGGGCCCCCCCAGGCCTCCTCTGTTGCACCACAAGACACCACCCAGGGAGGCCCCCCGCAGCGGCACGCCCCACCGCGTGACCCCAACTCTGGGGGCTCCCAAGTATTGTTTGGAAGGGGGTCCTGGGACCCCCAGATTTTTGGGGGGAACCCCCCCAGGGTCCTTTTGAACCCTTTAGCTCCCCCCCAGCTCCACTGAGCTCCCCCAGCACGCCCCCCCAAATCTCTGTCTCACCACCCAGCACCAAAGTGA
>JAAWVA010001307.1:0-11209 GCA_015227895.2 Colaptes auratus | reverse complement strand
GGAGAGAGAGGAGAGAAGGGGGGAGAGAGAGGAGAGAAGGGGGGGGAGAGAGGAGAGAAGGGGGGGGAGAGAGAGGAGAGAAGGGGGGGAAGAGAGAGGAGGAGAAAGGGGGGGAGAGAGAGGAGAGAGAGGAGGGGGGGAGAGAGAGGAGAGAAGGGGGGAGAGAGAGGAGAGAGAAGGGGGAGAGAGAGAGGAGAGAAGGGGGAGAGAGAGAGAGGAGAGAAGGGAGAGAGAGAGAAGAGGAAGGGGGGGAGAGAGAGAGGAGAGAAGGGGAGAGAGAGAGAGAAGGGGGAGAGAGAGAGGAGAGAAGGGGGAGAGAGGGAGAGAAGGGGGAGAGAGAGAGGAAAAAAATTTAACAGCATATCTCAGCAGAAAGTTATTTCTAGTCTTCTACTTTGCAAAGGGAACTGTCATTCCATTATTTTGGTGGGTGTAATGGCACATGCTGTACCGACCATATGCAAGCAGAGAATTAAATGCTGGCTCAGATATGAAGACATAATGAGATACACAAATTTTTTTTAGGAGGAAAAAAAATGACTGAAAATAAACCCCAGGACAGCAAAAAACACAGATGTCTCCAGCATCATAAAACTTTCTGGAGATGGAGAGTCTCAGTTGCCATTGTTACGGTCGCTTAAGACTCTTTTAACTGCAAATTGCCTATGTTTCTCCTAACAAACATCTGCACAAGATTCCTGGCACACATTCAGCAGGCCATGGAATAGAATAGAATAGAATAGAATAGAATAGAATAGAATAGAATAGAATAGAATAGACCAGACCAGGTTGGAAGTGACTTTGAGATCGAGTCCAACCTATCACCCAACACCATCTACTCAACTAAACCATGGCACCAAGCACCCATCCAGGCTCTTCCTAAACACCTCCAGTGATGGTGACTCCACCACCTCCCTGGGCAGCACATTCCAAAGGTCAATCTCTCTTTCTATGAAGAACTTCTTCTAACATCCAGCCTAAACCTCCCTGGTGGAGCTTGAGACTGTGTCCTCTAGTTTGGTGCTGGTTGCTTGGGAGAAGAGACCAACCCCCACATGGCTACAACCTCCCTTCAGGTAGCTGTAGAGAGCAAGAAGGTCTCCTGAGCCTCCTCTTCTCCAGGCTAAGCAACCCAGCTCCTCAGCCTCTCCTCATATGGCTTGTGTTCCAAACCCTCCCCAGCTTTGTTCCCCTTCTCTGGACATGTTCCAGCAACTCAACATCTTTCCTTACATTTCCTTTCATTACATCATCTGATGTATCCTGGAAGAACCTGCTCATAGAATCACAGAATCATGAAGGTTGGAAAAGACCTCTAAGATCCTCCAGTCCAACTCAACAGCTCCATGGCCACCAAACCATTCCTCAGCATAAACTGAAGAGATGACTGGCGGGGGGGAAATCGTAACTCAAAAGCACAGGGTGGGTCACAGAGCATCATAGAATCATTTTGGTTGGAAAAGACCTCTAATATCATCCCCTCCAACTGTCAACTCAACACCACCATGGCCACTAAACCATCTCCCAAATTGCCATGTTTATATGGTTTATGAACACCTCCAGGGATGGTGACTCCACCACCTGGGCTGCCTGGGCAGCCTGTTCCAATGCCTGACCACTCTTGCAGGAAAGACATTTCTTCCTCATATCCAATCTAAACCTCCCCTGCTGCAACTTGCTTGTGCCACTGGAGATCTGTGATATGAAAGGGATCAGGGGAGGGCTCATAGATACAGAGATGTTATCCCCAAGTGCTCCTGACTGAGTACATGAATCCAAACTCAAGGAGACATATTACACACAGCCCTGATTTCCATGCAGGAAGTCCCTCCCTCTCTGGAGATATTCAAACCCACCTGGATGTGTTCCTGTGTGATCTGGTATAGGTGATCCTACTCTGGCAAGGGAATTGGACTGGATGATCTTTCAAGGTCCCTTCCAACCCCTAGCATTCTGTGACTCTGTGAAATCTTCTGCTCTTGGTTGTCTTGCCTGGCTGATAAGGGAAGATGGCAACAGGAGTCAGCCACTAGGAGCTAGATTCCTGGCTTCCACTGGGCCACCACCTTTCCCTGCCTCAACATCCCCACCTGCAAAATGAACACAGCTCCAGCAATCCAACATCATGGAGTGAAAAGCTCTGATGTAGTGGTGAATACTAGGAACAGTCTTCACTCCTGCTTGTAGTTAAGTGGATGGGCTGCTCAAACCATCCTTAATGGGTCTTCTAACAGCTTCTTCATCCTCTCCTCTCCCTCTTCAAATGCTCTCTGTCCTGTGCAGTCTTCCACCAGCCTCTTCTTTACCTGTGGGAAATTCCTGCCCACAGACCACCTCTGTGGTTCCTACCTTGCACAGCCAATACAGCTGCCCTTGGAGCTCACTTTGCATCCAACTGCTGAGGTGGGAAGAGGCAAGCAGAGAGTCAGAGAATCACAGAATCACAGAATCACCAAGGTTGGAAGAGACCTCAAAGATCATCAAGTCCAACCTGTCACCACAGACCTCATGACTAAACCATGGCACCAAGTGCCACGTCCAATCCCCTCTTGAACACCTCCAGGAATGGTGACTCCATCACCTCCCTGGGCAGCACATCCCAATGGCTAACAACTCTCTCTGTGAAGAACTTTCTCCTCACCTCCAGCCTAAACTTCCCCTGGTGCAGCTTGAGACTGTGTCCTCTTGTTCTGGTGCTGCTTGCCTGGGAGAAGAGACCAACCCCCTCCTGGCCACAACCTCCCTTCAGGTAGTTGTAGAGAGCAATAAGGTCTTCCCTGAGCCTCCTCTTCTCCAGGCTAAACAACCCCAGCTCCCTCAGCCTCTCCTCACAGGGCTGTGCTCAAGGCCTCTCCCCAGCCTTGTTGCCCTTCTCTGGACACGTTCAAGTGTCTCAATGTCCTTCTTAAATTGAGGGCCCCAAAACTGGACACAGCACTCAAGGTGTGGCCTAACCAGTGAGGGAGAGCAAAGCCAATCACATAACTAAGCAGTGGGTGGGTGCTTGATGGCCATGCTCATAAACCTCAAGGAGAGGACACACTGTTCTCTCCAGCACTTGCACCACACACTGGGATTGACCTATTTGTGCAGCATGAAGCCCAGCAGCGGCTGCTCCAGCCTAGGCACACATCACCAACAGCAGCCAGGACAAAGAGCTTCCTCCCAAATCCACTGCTCTAAGAGCATCTGGAGACCAATGCCAGCCACCAAGGCTTCCTTTCCCCGTGAACATTTTGCTTTGCTTGCTGTTTTTCCTCTCCAAATCATGTTACCTTCCCTTTGGTTCGGAGAAGGGCACTAAAAATACCTAGCCTGGCCTTTTCATTAGGGCAGAGAGGAAATACAAGAGTGCTCATTGTTGTCTGCAGAACTCGTGATTTTTTAGCTACTCATAAAATTTTACCACTTCAAAGTGATCCCTGGAGGGGTGTTTATTAAAGGAGTCTGAACTCATCTCTGGTTGAAACTGGCTCTGTCTAGCTACCACGAGCCACATGTGGTTTCAAAGTGCCTCTGACAGCAGTCTCCAGAACAATGCAATCCATAAGCTTACATTAAATATTTATAAGACACTACTTTGTGTTCTTCTTGGTTCAACTGGTCTTTGAAATTCATCACCATGTATTAGCAAAGTTCATCACTAACATCGGTGGCGGTACCGTTGAGTTTGGACCTCCTGCCAGGACTAGGGGGGATGGAAAATGGAAATTCAGATTGGATGTTAAGGAGTTCTTCCCCATGAGGGTGGTGAGACACTGGAAGAGGTTGCCCAGGTTGGTGATAACAGCCTCATCCCTGGAGGTTTTGAAGGCCAGGCTGGCTGTGGCTCTGAACAACCCGCTCTAGTGCGAGGTGTCCCTGCCCATGGCGGGGGGGTGGAACTGGATGATCCTTGAGGTCCCTTCCAACCCTAACAAGTCTATGATTCTATGATTGTTGACTTGATGACTGATCAGTAATAGTGATTTTGATCTTATTCTTTGCATCTGCTAGGATTCATTTTTAGGGTTCACACCACAATGGACAATCTCCATCACCCGAGGGCGTTCTCTGTCCTGTAACTGAGTCAGCAGCAACCCTCTGCTGAGGTTTTCCTGATGGAGCTTCTGGTGGCTTAGAATAAACTCCCCATCACTCTGGATTTATATCTTGATGTGAACACTCACATATGGAATGGAATGGAATGGAATGGAATGGAATGGAATGGAATGGAATGGAATGGAATGGAATGGAATGGAATGGAATGGAATGGAATGGAATGAACCAGGTTGGAAGAGACCTTTGAGATCATCAAGTCCAAGCTATCATCCAACACCATCTAATCAACTAAACCATGGCACCAAGTGCCCCATCCAGTCTCCTCCTAAACACCTCCAGTGATGGTGACTCCACCACCTCCTTGGGCAGCACATTCCAATGGCCAGTCTCTCTTTCTGGGGAGAACTTCTTCCTAACATCCAGCCTAAACCTCCCTGGCACAGCTTGAGACTGTGTCCTCTTGTTCTGGTGCTGGTTGCCTGGGAGAGAGGGAAGGGGAAGGGGAAGGGGAAGGGGAAAGGGGAAAGGGGAGGAAGGGGGAAGGGGGGGAAGGGGAAAGGGGGAAGGGGAAAGGGGAAAGGGGGAAGGGGGAAGGGGAAAGGGGAAAGGGGGAAGGGGGAAGGGGGAAGGGGGAAGGGGGAAGGGGGAAGGGGGAAGGGGGAAGGGGAAGGGGGAAGGGGGAAGGGGGAAGGGGGAAGGGGGAAGGGGGAAGGGGGAAGGGGGAAGGGGGAAGGGGGAAGGGGGAAGGGGAAAGGGGAAGGGGGGGAAGGGGAAGGGGGAAGGGGAAAGGGGGAAGGGGGAAGGGGGAAGGGGGAAGGGGGAAGGGGGAAGGGGGAAGGGGGGAAGGGGGGGAAGGGGGAAGGGGGAAGGGGGAAGGGGGAAGGGGGGAAGGGGGAAGGGGGAAGGGGGAAGGGGGAAGGGGGAAGGGGGAAGGGGGAAGGGGGAAGGGGGAAGGGGGAAGGGGAAGGGGGGGGAAGGGGAAGGGGAAGGGGGAGAGGGGAAAGGGGGAAGGGGGAAGGGGAAAGGGGAAAGGGGAAAGGGGAAAGGGGAAAGGGAAAGGGGGAAAGGGGGAAGGGGGAAGGGGGAAGGGGGAAGGGGGGGGGGAAGGGGGAAGGGGGAAGGGGGAAGGGGGAAGGGGGAAGGGGGAAGGGGGAAGGGGGAAGGGGGAAGGGGGAAGGGGGAAGGGGGAAGGGGGAAGGGGAAAGGGGAAAGGGGGAAGGGGGAAGGGGAAAGGGGAAGGGAAAGGGGAAAGGGGAAGGGGAAGGGGAAGGGGAAGGGGAAGGGGAAGGGGAAGGGGAAGGGAAGGGGAAGGGAAAGGGAAAGGGAAAGGAAAGGGAAAGGGAAAGGGAAAGGGGAAAGGGAAAGGGAAAGGGAAAGGGAAAGGGAAAGGGAAAGGGAAAGGGAAAGGGGTTGCCTCAGAAAGAAGAGATTAACAGCCAGACAGTTCCCATTCATAGCATCTAACAGGTTGGAGCAGAGTAACATGAGGACCAAGTGCCATCTGGTGGATCCACAGGCAGCACACAGAGGGGATCTGGGAGTCAGACAGGACTGATCTGTATGCTGTAGGCAGTTGCTGGTATTAAAAGAAATCACTTGGCTGAAATCAAGGACATGCTCCCCCTTTAGAAGACTGCAGTCATGCCTTTGAGATTTACAACTGCCTATTACCCTGGCTCCCACAAGAAGCCCATAAAACTTTTACCACCCAGTTATTACATCACAGCCATAAATTCTGACTGTTTTATCTCAGGCAGCACAAACTGGGCACTGACAGCAAAGCTAGGCAGAAGCTGCTGCTGCCAGGAGTGCTCACAGTCTCTGGGTTACACAGAGCTAGCAGGACAGTGCAGAGATTTGCCAATCTCTCCACCAAGAAGTCAGAGTTTCTCCCCCTGCATTGCTCCCCAGGATAAGCTCTCATGCACAAGTGGTCCTCCTGCTCCTACCTCTCCAGGAGGAACTTCACTGAAAGGGTTCTCAAGCACTGGAACAGAATTCCCAGGGAGGTGGTTGAATTCCCATCCCTGGAGGTGTTTTTCAAGGAGGCAGAGATGTGGTGCTGAGAGATGTTCTTTAGCACCAGCCTTGGTAGAGTTTCATAGTTTCATAGTTTCATAGTTTCAGTTAGGGTTGGAAGGGACCACAAGGATCATCTAGTTCCAACCCCCCTGCCATGGGCAGGGACACTCTACCCTAGATCAGGCTGGACAGAGCCTCATCCAGCCTGGGCTTAAACACCTCAAGGGACAGGGCCTCAACCACCTCCCTGGACAACCCATTCCAGGCCTTCACCACCCTCACGGTGAAGAACTTCCTCCTCATGTCCAGCCTGAATCTCCCCACCTCCAGCTTCATCCCATTCCCCCTAGTCCTATCACTCCCTGATAGTCTGAAAAGTCCCTCCCCAGCCTTCTTGTAGGCCCCCTTCAGATACTGGAAGGCCACAATGAGTTAGAGAGCTGTGGACTCAATGATATGAAAAGTCTCTTCCAACTGAAATCATTCTCTGATTTTATGATCTCACAGATTAAAAAATCCACCATGCAGTGCTCAGAGGAGGTTGTAACATCACCTATCTCTAGTATCCCTGAGACACCTGCACTTGCTGATTGCTCAGTGGTGCCAAGCCAGTAATTTGGTGGCTTTGCTAAAGGTTCCACACTCTTCTGTAAAGCCAAATGTTCAGGCCTAGGAGAAGAGAACACCTGAAATAATTTTCCCCCCACTTTTCAAAGCTACAAACAATCATGTTACATACACACACACACACACAAAATAAATCTAATGGCCAAGAAGAGCTAAAAGGTACCCCACCTGCAGTACTGCATCCCAGTTCTGGAGCCCCTGTTACAGGAAGGATCTGGAGGTGCTGGAAGGTGTCCAGAGAAGGGCCACAAGGATGAGCAGAGGGCTGGAGCTGCTCTGCTATGGAGACAGACTGAGAGAGCTGGAGCTGTTTATTCTGGAGTAGAGAAGGCTCTGAGGAGACCTTATTGTAGCCTTCCAGTATCTGAAGGGGGCTACAACAAAGCTGGGGAGGGACTTTTGAGGGTGCCAGGGAGTGATAGGCCTGGGGGGAATGGAACAAAACTAGAAATGGATAGATTGAGATTGGATGTTAGGAAGAAGTTGTTCCCCATGAGGGTGGATAGATTCAGATGGATGTTAGGAAGAAGTTGCTCCCCATGAGGGTGGTGAGAGCCTGGCACAGGTTGCCCAGGGAGGTGGTGGAAGCCTCATGCCTGGAGGTGTTTGCAGCCAGGCTGGATGTGGCTGTAAGCAACCTGCTCTAGTGTGAGGTGCTCCTGCCTATGGCAGGTTCATTGGAACTGGATGATCCTTGAGGTCCCTTCCAACCCTAACAATGCTATGATTCTATGAAAAGGTTTCTGCTGGATACCTTTCCTGTTCCTCTTCCTCGAAACAAAGAAAGTAAGGTGGAAACTACCAGCAGAGGCCTTATTGCTCTCATGCTGCTGCTTGTTTTCCAGAAGTCAATGCCCCCTTCTCAGAGGACTTCTGCAGTCTGCCTCCCCTCAAGATCCAGTAGCTCCCAGCAACACCGTGGAGTGAGGCTAGTGTGCAGCACTGTGCAAGGTGAGGCTGCACACAAACTAGATGGCAACTGAGTGTAGGTTTATCCAATAAGGAGGAACTCACAACCTTCCCTTTTGTTCCTTTGCTCATCATTGTTTTACTCCATGTTCTCCTCATGCCAGTTTATTATAGCAGCCAGAGAATGGCCCAAAGTTCCTCAGGAGATGGTTAAGGACAAAACCTACTCCAGCATATAAGAGGGGAATTTAGGAGTAGCTCAAGAGTTATGCTGTCCAAGGAGGAAAGGCCAGGCCAGATATCCCTCATGGCTCAAAGTGTTTATTAACAGCCCTGTGGTACTATCTGTGTGATTATAAAGAGATGTAGTTCAGTCCACATTTCTTGGAAGTACGTGGTAGAGCTCTTGATGGATCTTCTAACAAGAGGCTCTATTAAGAGGAATGAAAATAAGGTCTCACTGGACTTCTATCCTGCTTTCCCCTGGGCACACCCCATGAGCCACACACTTAACAGCCCAGCTCTGTGGTCTGCTCTCCTTCCAGAGCACGACCAGCTTCTGCGCTGTGCCATCACAGACCTCTCCACCCTCAACACCTTTCCTTTGTGAAGTGGATCAGAGCTATTCTTAAAAATCACAGTTACCTTCAACTTGCAAGATAAAAAAAAAGGGGGGGCGCGAGGGGGGAATGCTTTAAAATGGGGAAAGTATCCATCTAGATTAATGCCAGGCTGAAAATAGTGCTCCTTCTGCACCAGATGGCTATTATAGAGTTCAGGCCGGTTCAGTGGAGCGATATTCCAGTTACACAGAGTTTCTCAGAGAGAAATGTACCATCCATCACCCACTTCCTACTCCATTTAGCTGTAGCAGAAATGATTCTTTTTAAAATACCTTTCCTGGGTGGACTTGCATGCAAGTCATCTCCCCTGGATGATTTTTTGAGAGGCATGGTCGTGATGATCAACTTAAAGCCGTCAACTTTGAAAAGCAAAGAAAGGTGACCTGGCTATTGATACAGACAGATCAGACCGGGAAAGAATCCAAGGAGAAACACAGAAGGGCTTTTAACCCAGATCAGTAAGCCCTCCCATTTCTTTCTCCAGAGAGAGAGGTCACATCAGAGCAGCCAGACTGGAGAAGTGAGTCAGCTGCGTGCCTCCGATGGGGCAAGAGGAGAGCTGAAATGCTCCGCAAGTATCTAAGGCCTTCTGCATGGAAGTGTGGGGAGGGCACAGATACCATTCCTCCCTCTCTCCTCCCGTGGCCAAGGATAGCATCATGAGGTTTATAGTTTGTGGGATCCCTGCCAGACCACACATCTGCTCTTTCTGCCTGCTCCTCCACTCACGCTGTGTTAGCTCTGCCCCTCCGAGTGAACTGTACCCCTAAATCACCCTGGTAAAGCCAACAGGAGGTATGCTTCCCTCACCTACTGACCCAAGCATATCCTTGTGTGTGTACATCTCCTCTCCCTGAAGACCCTCAGCAGAACCAGCCCTAAAAATACTTTAGAAGGTTTCACATCTCTCCAGGAGAGCATTTCAGTCACTGCTAAACAGCTCATCTTTCTTTCAGGACAATAATAGAAGGGATTTTTGCTCTCACAGATGAGCCCTTCCATACCACAAAGCCTCTCCCAAGGCTTTAGGTGAGAGGCTGGGCTGCAAGGGCAATTACACCATGAAAACTGCACCTCCTGCTTCCTTCCTGGTGAAGATCACTGATGTCTGGAAGCATCACTTAAGGAAACAAGTTTTCACAGGTATGGTTGAAAGTCACATCCCAGGAGGACACAAGACCACAGAGGAAAATGTTCTCATCTGATGTTTACTTCCAGTGCAAGACAGAGAATCACAGAATCACAGAATGGTAGGTTTGGAAGGGAACTCTAGAGACCATCTAGTCCAAGCACAGTGCTAAAGCAGGGTCACCCAGAGCAGGTTGCACAGGAATGTGTCCAGGCAAGTTTTGAAAGGCTCCAGAGAAGGAGACTCCACAACCTCTCTGGGCAGCCTGCTCCAGGGCCCCAGCACCCTCAAAGAAACAAGTTTATCCTCAAGTTCCAGTGAAACCTCCTGGCTTCTAGTTTGTACTCATTGTCCCTTGTTCTATCACTGGCCACCACTGAAAAGAGCCCAGCCCCATCCTCATGACCTCCACTCTTTAGATATTGAGAGGACCCCCTCTCTATCTGCCCTTCTCCAGGCTAAACAGCCCCAGGTCTCAACCTCTCCTCATTAGAGAGCTGCTCCAGTCCCTTCATCATTGCTATGGCCCACTGTTGGACTCTCTCCAGTTGTTCCCTTGACAGTTGCTCCCTGTCATTGAACTGGGGAGCTCAGAACATTGCTATGGGAAAGAGAGACCACAGCTTCTTCTGTACCTGGGTAACCTATCCTGAGCTGGAGAAATTTTGCCCCATTTTCAGAACCTGTGGAGGAAAGGAGAAAAAAAAAAATCAAACAAGTTTCAAAACTTGATCAAGAGTGCCACCTATTAACATGCAGCTGAAATGACCACAATTGTGCTGGGCTCCAGACAGAAAGAGAACAGAAGAGGGGAGGGGGGTGGGGAACAAACCAAACCGACCAACCAAAGAAACCTAACCTCTAGAAGGATTGCACTTACAGAAGTGTTTAAAATAAAAAGCACCTTGTCTCCTGCCAGATGGGAGGGTGAGAAGGCTGGTCACCTGTCACCCTGCCTCCACAGGGTGCAGAGACTGTTGCTTGGATGAACTGAGAGCTCCTAGCACCTAACTCAGACTCAGGTGACAAATTAATTAATTAATGTTACATTTTAATAGACTCATAGAATCAACGAGGTTGGAAAAGACCTCAAAGATCATCAAGTCCAACCTGTCACCCAACACCTCATGTCTACTAGACCATGGCACCAAGTGCCATGTCCAATGCCCTCTTGAACACCTGCAGGGATGGTGACTCCACCCTGGGCAGCACATTCCAATGGCTAACAACTCTCTCTGTGAAGAACTTTCTCCTCACCTCCAGCCAAAACTTCTGGCACAGCTTGAGACTCTGTCCTCTTCTTCTGGTGCTGGTATATATGTAAAAGTCCACCAAGCTGTGCCAGGGGAGGTTCAGGCTGGATGTTAGGAGGAAGTTCTTCATAGGAAGAGAGATTGGCCATTGGAATGTGCTGCCCAGAGAGGTGGTGGAGTCACCATCCCTGGAGGTGTTTAAAAAGAAACTGGATGAGGCACTTGGTGCCATGGTATGGTTGATTAGATGGTGTTGGATGATAGGTTGGACTCGATGATCTCAGAAGTCTTTTCCAACCTGGTTAATTCCATTCCATTCCATTCCATTCCATTCCATTCCATTCCATCCATTCCATCCACTCATTCTATTCTATTCTTCCCTGGAACAGGCCATCTGAAACAGTCTGGCACTTTGGGAGAAGCCCCTGAACTCTAGCAACTGTGGCATTCCAGCTGTTTCTCTTCCAGCTGGGAAGAAATCAATCTTCTTTTTGTTCACACTGTTGAGAAGTTCAGATTTATAACTCTGTCTCTCTACATATGACACATGCAACCTATCTGGGGGAACATTAAGAAGAAGTGTGGCCAGCGGGTCAAGAGAGATT
>JAAWVA010001306.1:0-11216 GCA_015227895.2 Colaptes auratus | reverse complement strand
GCTTCCTCCCACACTGGGAAGGACTCAGCACTGTAGGAAGCAAAACCAAATGGTTTCCATGCACAGCCTTCACTGTGAACGCCCTTCCTTTGCTCTGGTGGGAAATAGCTTTCAATTGGTTTTGATACTCTAAACAAGTACATTGTGTTTATTATTCATAAGAATTTACCAAGCAAATGTACTTTTAGTAGTTTGCAGGCTCTGAGCCGTCCTCAGGTGATGTGCCAGAGGTGCAGGCTGTCACAGGTTGGCATTAATAGGACTTTGTCCACACTGCACATAGGGTCAAGCCATAGTCAGTAGTTTGTGAGCTTTTCATTGTGCTGATTGCTCACAGGTGTTTCTGAGACAGAACAGAATAGAATCAGTAGAATAGTAGAATAGAATAGAATAGAATAGAATAGAATAGAATAGATAGAATAGAATGGAATGGAATAATAATAGAATAGAATAGAATAAATGGATAGAATAGAATAGAATAGATAGAATAGAATGAATAAATAGAATGAGATAGAATAGAGTAGAATGGAGTAGAGTAGAATGAATGGAATGTAATGAATGGAATGGAATGGAATGGAATGGAATGAATGGAATGGAATATGTAATAGAATAGAATAGAATAGACCAGGTTGGAAGAGACCTTCAAGATCATCAAGTCCAACCTATGACCCAACACCACCTAATTAACTAACCCATGGCACCAAGCACCCCATCAAGTCTCCTCCTGAACACCTCCAGGGATGGTGACTCCACCACCTCCCTGGGCAGCACATTCCAATGGGCAATCACTCTCTCTGTGTAGAACTTCTTCCCAACATGCAGTCTGAACCTCCCCTGATGCAGCCTGAGACTGTGTCCTCTTGTTCTGGTGCTGGCTGCCTGGGAGAAGAGACCAACCCCCACCTGGCTACAACCTCCCTTCAGGTAGTTGCACAGAGCAATAAGGTCTCCCCTGAGCCTCCTCTTCTCCAGGCTAAGCAATCCCAGCTCCCTCAGCCTCTCCTCACAGGGCTGTGCTCCAAACCCCTCACCAACTTTGTTGCCCTTCTCTGGACACCTTCCAGCAGCTCAACCTCCTTCCTAACTGAGGGGCCCAGAAGTGGGCACAGTACTCCAGGTGTGGCCTAACCAGTGCAGTGTATTAGATGGCAGATATGATAGAGAAAGAGGAAAAGAAATAATGCACTTCATTATTTTTTAAGCAAAAAGCAAAGCAAACCAAAGCTGTGTTGGATTTAACAGCCTCTCAGAATTCAAGAACCTTTTTGTAACTGCAAAGCACCCATCCAGCTGCAGGCTCATAACAGCACCACAAGAGGAACTGGACCCTGTCTTCTCTTTTACTGCAGTGAATTCAGACACCATGGCCCTCTTGTCATGGAATCATAGAGTGTCCTAGTTTGGAAGGGGCCTCCAAAGCTCATCCAGTCCAACCCCTCTGCACTCAGCAGGGACATCCTCCACTGCATCAGGTTGCCCAGAGCCCTGTCCAGCCTCACCTTGAAGATCTCTAGGGATGGGGTCTCAACCACCTCCCTGGGCAACTTATTCCAGTGTTCCACCACCCTCATGGTTCCTAACTTCCAATCTCAATCTGCTCTGCTCTGGTTTGAAGCCATTGCCCCTGATCCTGTCCCTGCAGGCCCTTTGCAGGCCTTTGCCAGCAGTCTCTCTCTCTTCTTGTAGCCCCCTTCAATAACTGGCAGGCTGCTAGTAGGTCTCCTGCACCTTCTCTTCTCCAGGCTGCACACCCCCAGCTCCCTCAGCCTGTCCTCACAGCAGAGCTGCTCCAACCCCCTGAGCATTTTTGTGCCCTTTGCTCTGGGCAAATATAAGGCAGAAGGCTTTAAAAGCTTTCAGCTTCAGAAATAAAGCAGACACAGGCAGAGTGATGCAAGGGGGGAGCAGAGTGAAAGGAGTAAGTCCTTAGCTCCATCATTCCATGCATTTATTGTGTTTGATTGGTTTTGTTCTGAGGCTAAGGGAGATTTTGTGGTGGAGCAATAAATTAGATGAAAAGACAAAAGAGTAGACAGGGGCCCTGCAATCACAGCTCACAGGATGTTAGGGGTTGGAAGGGACCTCTGGAGAGCTCCCAGTCCAATCCCCTGCCAGAGCAGGAGCATGGAATCCAGCACAGGGCACACAGGAACACATCCAGACAGGGCTGCAAAGGCTCCACAGAAGGAGACTCCACAACCTCTCTGGGCAGCCTGCTCCAGGGCTCTGGGACCCTCACAGTGAAGAATTTCCTCCTCATGTTGAGCTGGAGCCTCCTGTGCTGCAGTTATATCCATTGCCCCATGTCCTGTCCCAGGGCACAAGTGATCAGAGGTTGTCCCTGTCCCTTCCTGACCCCCAGCCCTCAGACATTTATAAGCATTTATTAAATCCCCTCTCAGTCTTCTCCTCCCAGACTAACCAGCCCCGAGGCTCTCAGCCTTCCCTCATAAGGAGTCATCCTTCTAGCCCTCCATTGGATTCTCTCAAGTCAAAAGCCTCGCTAAGGTCAAGGTGGACTACATCCCCTGGTCTCCCTGCATCTACCCACTCAGCTATGGCACCATAGCATGCTGTCAGGTTGATGCTGTAACAGATGTCAAGAGAGCCCTTGGAACAAGGCTTATCCTGCAGAAAGGGAGGTGAAATAAATGCAGTGTGAAAGACTGGAGCACAGAGGAGCTGGGCTGGGTTTCCTGGCCAGCCAAGAGTGAGCAGGCCAGCAAGAGCTGATGACAGCCTGCTGGTGACAGACCATCAGGCACTAATGTCAGCTTGCTTCTGAGCTTCTTGCATTATTTGGCTGCCACATCCCAAAGAACTGCACGAGCTAATCCAGGCTGGTGCAGAGTGGGTTAGGAATAGCTCTGAAGAAAGAGCCTTGGGGGTGTTGGCTGCTGAGCAGCTCCCCAGGAGCCAGCTGTGCCCTCATGCAGCCCAGCAGGCAGCTGTGTGATGAGCTGCAGCCAGAGGAGTGTGGGCAGCAGGGCAAGAGAGGAGATTCTGCCCCTTGGCCCTCCAATCCTCTGGTGTCCCCAGCCAGAAAACACAGAGCTGTGGAGAGAGTGCAGAGGAGGCCACAAAGATCGTTTCATAGTTTCATAGTTTTAGTCAGGGTTAGAAGGGACCACAAGGATCAGCTAGTTCCAACCCCCCTGACATGGGCAGGGACACCCCACACTACATCAGCCTGGCCACAGCCTCATCCAGCCTGGCCTTAAACACCTCCAGGGACAGGGCCTCAACCACCTCCCTGCACAACCCACCCAGGGCCTCACCACTCTCATGGGGAAGAACTTCCTCCTCACCTCCAGCCTCAATCTCCCCACCTCCAGCTTCATTCCATTCCCCCTAGTCCTAGCACTCCCTGAGAGCCTGAGCAGTCCCTCCCCAGCCTTCCTGTAGCCCCTTCAGATCCTGGAAGGCCACAATGAGGTCACCTGGGAGCCTTCTCTTCTCCAGCCTGAACAGCCCCAACTCCTTCAGTCTGTCCTCACAGGAGAGCTGCTCCAGCCCTCTGCTCCTCCTCCTGGCCCTGCTCTGGACACCTTCCAGCCCCTCCAGATCCCTCTTGGAATAGGGGCTCCAGAACTGGAGGCAGTACTCCAGGGGGTCTCCACAGGGCTGAGCAGAGGGGGAGAATCCCCTCCCTGGCCCTGCTGGCCACACTTCTCCTGCTGCAGCCCAGGCTCTGATTGGCTTTCCGGGCTGCAAGTGCACCCTGAGAGCTCCTGGGGAGCTTCTCCTCCCCCAGCACCCCCAAGTCTCTCTCCTCAGGGCTGCTCTCCAGCCAGTCCCTGCCCAGCCTGCATTTGTGCCTGGCATTGCCTCCACCCAGCTGCAGGACCCTGCCCTTGGTCTTGTTGAAGCTCCTGAGGTTGGCTTGTGCCCACCTCTCCAGCCTGTCCAGCTCCCTCTGGATGGATCCCTTCCCTCCAGCTGTCTGCTGCACCACACAGCTTGGTGTCATCAGCAACCTTGCTGAGGCTGCACTCACTGCCACTGTCCATGGCACCCACAAAGGTGTTGAACAAGCCTGGTCCCAGGCCTGATCCCTGAGGGACTCCGCTTGTCCCTGGCCTCCCCTGGGCCATGGACCCATTGACAGCCACTCTTTGGGTGCAGCCATCAAGCCAGTTCTGTATCCATCTGGTGGTCCATCCATCAAACCCATGTGTCACCAGCCTGGAGACCAGGATGTGGTGTGGGACAGTGCCAAAGGCTTTGCTCAGGGCCAGGCAAATGACATCAGTTGCTCACCCCTCAGCTATTGATGTTGTCACCTGTTCAGAGAAGGCCACCAGGTTTGTCAGGCAGGATTTGCCCTTGGCAAAGCCATGCTGACTGCTCCCAATCACCTCTTCACTACTCTTCTGAGTCAGTAGTGCCTCCAGGAGGATCTGCTCCATGATCTTTCCAGGCACAGAGGTGAGACTGACCGGCCTGGAGTTCCCTGGTTCCTCCTTCTTATCCTTTTTGCATATGGGAGCAATGTTTCCCCCTTTCCAGCCTGTGGGGACTGCCCCAGGCTGCCAGGACTTTTGGAATATAAGATGATCCAAGGGCTGGAGCAGCTCTGCTGTGAGATGGACTGAGGGTGCTGGGGGTGTGCAGCCTGGGGAAGATTCTGGGAGGTCCTTCGAGCTGCTTCCAATGGCTGAACAGAACCTGGAGGAAGACTGGAGAAGGATGTTTCAAAAGGGGACAGGACAAGGGGGAATGGTTTGAAGCTGAGGGAGGGTAGGTTTAAACTGAAGCTTAGGAAGAAATTCTTCAATATGAAGGTGGTGAGACTCTGGCACAGGCTGCCCAGGGAGGCTGTGGCTGCCTCCTCCCTGGAGGTCTTCAGGGCCAGGTTGGATGAGGCCTCAAGCAACCAAGTCTAGTTGAGGGTGTCCCTGCCCACGGCAGGGGGGTTGGCATAGATGATCTCTGAGGTCCCTTCCAGCCTAAGCCCTTCTATGATTCTATGAACATGGATTCTATGAACATGGATTCATCATCCCTTGGTCTCTCCAAGGGCAGGAAGAGCTCTTAGCAGCTCAGTGGCTCACAGCAGAGGTTTTTGAGGCATAGAGTGAACTGACAGTAAACACTTGTATTTATGAACCTTTCACAGTTCTCTCAGTGTAAGCAATGATTCAGGAGGTGTGGAGGGACTGATCATGACTCTGCTCTCGTCCTCAGCTCCACCCTGAGGCAGGGAAGAGAAGCTAATGGCTCATAGGACTTGAGAAGCACATTCAGCAAAGTCACATAAACACAAACAACATTTCTGTCTCTTTTAAGACACTGAAAGTGAACACCCTCATGTGTCAGCTCCGATCTTGGCTTCAATGCATTCAGAATCAAATCTTGTCCATGCTTGCTTTCGAATCCAATAAAGCTGCTTGGCTTTAACAGAATATCAAAGGGTCTAGAGAAGAAGAAATAGATTGAAAGAAAAAGGAATTATAAACACAATATTTCCAGGAGCTGTAATCCAAGGCTGAGCCTGAGTTATCCTTTCTTCCTCCTCAACATTTGCAAGCACAAACCCCCAAAAATTTAGCCTGGAGAGGAGGAGGCTCAGGGGAGACCTTCTTGCTGTCTACACCTACCTGAAGGGAGGTTGTAGACAGGCAGAGGTTGGTCTCTTCTCCCAGGCAACCAGCACCAGAACAGGAGGACACAGACTCAAGCTGTGTCAGGGGAGCTTTAGGCTGGAGGTGATGAAGAAGTTCTTCCCAGCAAGAGAGATTGGCCCTTGGAATGTGCTGCCCAGGGAGGTGGTGGAGTCACCATCCCTGGAGGTGTTTAGGAAGAGCCTGGATGAGGCACTTGGTGCCATGGTTGAGTTGATCAGATGGTGTTGGGTGATAGGTTGGACTGGATGATCTCAAAGGTCTCTTCCAACCTGGTTAGTTCCATTCCATTCCATTCCATTCCATTCCATTCCATTCCATTCCATTCCATTCCATTCCATTCCATCCTATTCCTATTCTATTCTATTCTATTCTATTCTATTCTATTCTATTCCATTCCATTCCATTCCATTCCATTCCATTCATATGTTAAAGGTTGAAGCCATCTATGGACAGCTAAGTTTGGTCCCTTGGGCATAACACAGAGAAGAACACATCCAGTGTTCCCCAAGTACCTCTGCCACTTCAATTACCGTGAGTCTTTTCACCAAGCTGGGTGATCCCAGAGGCTTTGACTGATTCCAGGTGCACCTTTTGGGCTGGATTAAATGGATTAATCCCTACTTTTCATCACAGCCAGCAAAAAATGAGCTCAGAGTGGCTCGTGCATTGTTTACACTGCCACTGCCTAAAGCAACCTGAGTTGAGTTGCTTCCCTGTCCTCAGCAGGGAATCCTTCAGGGAGTTGGAGAGAGCAAGAAGTCTCCCCTGAGCCTCCTCTTCTCCAGGCTAAGCAACCCCAGCTCCCTCAGCCTCTCCTCACAGGGCTGTGCTCCAGACCCCTCCCCAGCTTTGTTGCCCTTCTCTGGACACCTTCCAGCAGCTCAACCTCTTTCCTGACCTGAGGAGCCCAGAGCTGGACACAGGACTCAAGGTGTGCAGCCAGTGGTATGTGCACACACATTTTAAACCTGTTCAGAGATCCCAGTGGCACTGCTCTGAGGCCACACCAACATGCTCAGCTGCTGCTTCCCTTTGCTGTGACAGTAGAAGGCAGATCCAGGTGAGGGACTGTGAGGGGGGCTACTCCATGACACCCGAGCAAAGGAGAACGTTGAGCTTTGCATTCTGAGATGTAAGCAAACTGAGTACTTGCTAAAATGGTATCAGAAGTACAAGAGGCTCCCAGGGCCCCTTCGACAGCCACAACAGGAGCTGGGGAGAGCCTGCAGTAATTGCCTGCAAAGAACTGTGTGATCATCAGCTGGCAACCTGGAACTTCAGTAATGTTTTATTTTCCCCATGAGTGATTTTACACTTTCAGAGTGAGCTCTGCTGTGCTCTCAAGTCTTCCCTGAATAATTCCCTCGACTTTGCTGGTGCTTTGGTTCAAAACTCAGCCAGCACGCTGCTGGCACAAGCACAAAGCAGTGGCATGAAAGAATCATTGCTGCAATGCCACTGGAAGGGTTGCCAAGAATAATGTGAGGGATCTGCTGCGAAACCACGAGGAGAAGAAAAAGCCTAGAGGTCATCTTTAACCCGGCTCCAAACCCAGTGATGGGCCCATTAAGGCAGACTGGACAATTTTCTTCCTCCCCCTCAGATTCAGGCCCCACCTGGAATATTGCCTCCAGTGCTGGGGTCCACAGTTCAGGAGGGACAGGGATCTGCTGGAGAGAGGCAAGGGAGGGCTGCAAGGATGCTGAAGGCCTGCAGCACTGCCTGGGGAGGAGAGGCTGAGAGCCCTGGGGCTGTTGAATCTGGAGAGGAGAAGCCTGAGAGGGATCTGATCAATGTCTATCAATAGCTGAGGGCTGGAGTTCATGAGGGCGGGGACAGGGAGAGGCTCTGCTCAGTTGCTCCCTGGGATAGGCCAAGGGGCAATGGATGGAAAGTGCAGCACAGGAGGCTCCAGCTCAACATGAGGAGGAACTTCCTTACTGTGGGGGTTCCAAAGGCCTGGAGCAGGCTGCCCAGAGAGGTTGTGGAGTCTCCTTCTGTGGAGCCTTTGCAGCCCTGTCTGGCTGTGTTCTGTGTGCCCTGTGCTGGATTCTCTGCTCCTGCTCTGGCAGGGGCTTGGAGTGGCAGATCTCCAGAGGTCCCTTCCAACCCCTCACATCCTGTGAGCCTGTGATTGCAGTGCCCCTGTCTGCTCTTTTGTCTTTTCATCCAATTTATTGCTCCACCACAAAATCTTCCTTAGCCTCAAAACCAAACCCATCAAACACAATAAATGCATGGAATGATGGAGCTAAGGACTTATCTTGTGTTCCTGTGTGCCCTGTGCTGGAGTCTATGCTCCTGCTCTGGCAGGGGGGGTGGACTCAAAGGTCTCCAGAGGTCCCTTCCAACTGCTCACAGCTGTGAGCTGTGATCTTGTATTGACTGCACTGTACAAGCAGGTGGAGGTAAATGTGTGTCCTGGAAGCATTCCAGACAGGTGAGCTGGGCATGTAGCAAGCACAAATAGAGGCAAATGCACTTAAGCAAGTTGGACTTTCCCTAGGAGCTGTCTTTCTCCCATTAACAATGTTGGGTGTGGCAATTCCCTCTCCATTTAGAATCATAGAATGGTTTGGATTGGAAAAGACCTTCAGGATCTTTCAGTCCAACCACTCTCTAACTCTGCCAAGGCTGGCGTTCAATCAAGGCCCTCAGCACCACATCTCTGAGGCTTCAAAACACCTCCAGGCATGGGGTTTCAACCACCTCCCTGGGCAGCTTGTTCCAGTCTTTGAATCTTGAAGACCTTAAAGATCATCCAGTTCCAACCCTCTGCCATGGGCACCTCCCACTAGCCCCGGGTGCTCCAGGACTCATTCAACCTGACCTTGAACACCTCCAGAGAGGAGGCAGCCACAGCCTCCCTGGGCAACCTGGGCCAGTGTTCCACCACCCTCACTGCCAACAATTTCTGCCTAATCTCCAGCCTCAACTTCCCCTCTTCCAGCTTCAATCACAGAATCAGAGAATTGTCAGGGTTGGAAGGGACCTCAAGGCTCAGCCAGTCCCAACCCCCTGCCATGGGCAGGGACACCTCACACTGCAGCAGGTTGCTCACAGCCACCTCCAGCCTGGCTGCAAACACCTCCAGGCAGGAGGCTGCCACCACCTCCCTGGGCAGCCTGGGACAGGCTCTCACCACCCTCATGGGGAAGAAATGTCCTATAGCATTTGCTTTCTACCTTTTATGCCACATACACAGAACAAGAGGACACAGTCCCAAGCTGTGCCAGGGGAGGTTCAGGCTGCATGTTAGGAAGAAATTCTTCCCAGCAAGAGAGATTGGCCATGGGAATGTGCTGCCCAGGGAGGTGGTGGAGTCCCCATCCCTGGAGGTGTTTAGGAAGAGCCTGGATGAGGCACTTGGAGCCATGGTTGAGTTGATCAGATGGTGTTGGGTGAGAGGTTGGACTGGATGATCTCAGAGGTCTTTTCCAATGTGGTTAACTCTATTCTGCTCTAAATACTTTTCTTTCCCCTGTGTCCTAGTTTTGAATCCATTATTTTGCACACAGCAAACCCTCTCTGTTCCCTTCTCATTCTGTTTTGCTTCAGCACTTCATTTCTTCCCTCTCATTCTCTGGCTGCCTGGCGACATTCCATTGTAACTTACCCAGAGCTATCTGATTTGGGACTATGATTGAAAACACCTCTGCTAGGTTCTGTCTGTCTGCTGAAAAGTGTGCTGCAGCATTTCAATCTTCAAGATATTAGAAGTGACAATATATTTGTTACCAAAACTAATAACACAGCTCAGGCCCTGCCTGATGGAAAGCAGCCTGGGCTTGGGATCTCAGTGATGAATTAAAACCAAGCCAGTGGGTTTTGCTGCCTCATAAGTGATTAAAGCATAATCACACAAGCAGCTGAGACATTTTTAACTCTAGTTCTGCTGTGTTAAGGTCAGGAAAGACATGGAACAGTGTGAGGGAGCAATTGAGCTATGTTCAGCTGAGCCAGCACTGTGCCCTTGCAGCCCAGCCCCAGCCCTGTCCTGGGCTGCATCCCCAGCAGCGTGGGCAGCAGGTGTGGGGAGGGGATTCTGCCCCTCTGCTGTGCCCTGTTGATACCCCACCTGCAATGCTGGGACCAGTTCTGAAGACCCCAGCAGAAGAAGGACATGGAGCTGTTTGTGTGGGTGGAGAGGAGTCCATGAGGATGAGCAAAGGGACGGAGAACTTCCCCTATGGGGACAGGGTGAGGGAGTTGTGGCTCTTCAGCCTGAGGAAAGGAAGGATCCAGGGAGACCTTAGAGCAGCCTTCCATTACCTGAAGGGGCTCCAGGAGAGCTGGGGAGGGACTTTTGACTCTCCTGTTTGGAGAGACAGGATGAGAGGAAATGGCTTCAAACTGGAAGAAGCTCTATTTAGATGAGACAGTAGGAGGTGCTGATGAGTTAGAGGGTAGAAGAGCACTCCAGAGGGACCCTGACCAGCTGGACAGATGGGCAGAGTCCAACAGGATGGCATTCACCAAGTCCAAGTGCCAGGGGCTGCACTTTAGCAGTAATCATAGTATCATAGAATGTCAGGGTTGGAAGGGAGCTCAAGGCTCAGCCAGCTCCAACTCCCCTGCCATGGGCAGGGACACCTCACACTGCAGCAGGTTGCTCACAGCCACCTCCAGCCTGGCTGCAAACACCTCCAGGCAGGAGGCTGCCACCACCTCCCTGGGCAGCCTGTGCCAGGCTCTCACCACCCTCCTGGGCAACAACTTCTTCCTCACATCCAAGCTGAATCTCCCTACTTCTAGTTTTGTTCCATCCCCCCCTGTCCTATAACCCCCTGACACCCTCAAAAGTCCCTCTCCAGCTTTCTTGGAGCCCCCTTCAGATCCTGGAAGGCCACAATGAGGTCTCTTTGGAGCCTGCCCTTCTCCAGAAAGATGGAAAAGTCATTTAGATGAACACTGAGCAGAGAAAGAAACTGCAGGTCACCCAAGGTGAGAGGCTCTAGAAGACTGAAAGCAATCAAATGGAAATAAAGACAATTTAACCCCCCCAAACTCCAACCCTTTTTATTTCTTTATAAACTCTCCAGATCTTGATGATGCCTGGAGAGAAACAGAACAACCATTCTGTGCTCAAGCTGCCTAGCATTAGGCTGAAGAAAGCTTCGTAAACTATGCTACAGAGAACAATTCCACGCTAATGGCACATGAACTTAGATGATCTCAGATAATCTTTGCCAAAGCTGATTCTGCTGGGGCTACTTCTTTTCTTTCTCTCTTTGATACACTGATTAATGGCTTGTAAAAGAGAAGTAAAGAGAGTGAATGCACAAGGGTGAGTTCCCTCTAATTGGTCAAGGCATCCTTCCAGAAGAAGACATCTAAACCAAATCACAGCCTGGGCTGCAGCAGGAGAAGTGTGGCCAGCAGGGCCAGGGAGGGGATTCTGCCCCTCTGCTCCACTCTGCTGAGACCACAGCTGCAGCTCTGGGTCCAGTTCCGGAGCCTCTGTGCCGGAAGGATCTGGAGGTGCTGGAAGTGTCCAGAGAGGGCCACGAGGAGGAGCAGAGGGCTGGAGCTGCTCTGCTTGTGAGGACAGCCTGAGGGAGTTGGGGTTTGTGCAGGCTGGAGAGAAAA
>JAAWVA010001305.1:0-11222 GCA_015227895.2 Colaptes auratus | reverse complement strand
CAGGGAGCAGTGTATTGCCCTAAAATTCCACCGAGGAATTAGTTCAGGACCTGCTGATCCACTTGGAATCTCACAAGGCCTGGGACTGGATGGGATCCATCCTAGGGTACTGAGAGAGCTGGCAGCTGAGCTGGCAGATAAACTCTCATCATTTTCCTCCGTCCTGGCTGACCAGTGAGGTCCCAGATGACTGGAAACTGGCCAGTGTGATCCCCATCCACAAAAGGGTCGGATGGAGGAACCTGGAAACTCCAGGCCTGTCAGCCTGACCTCAGTGCCAGGGAGAAAATGATAGAGCAGATTATCCCGGAGGCAATAACTGCGCACCTGAAGGATGGCAAGGGCTCAGGTCCAGCCAGCATGGATTTAGGAAGGGGCGATCCTGCCTCTCCAACTGATCTCCTTCTATGATTAGGTGACCTGCCTGGTGGATGTTGGGAGGCCGTGGATGTGGTCCAATGGACTTCAGCAAGGCCTTTGACACCGTCCCCCACAGCAACTGCTGGCTAAGCTGTCAGCTCATGGCTTGGACAGCAACACTCTGTGCTGGGTTAGGAACTGGCTGGAGGGCAGGGCCCAGAGAGTGGTGGGAATGGGCAACATCCAGCTGGAGGCCAGTCACCAGTGGTGTGCCCCAGGGATCAGTGCTGGGTCCCATCCTCTTCAATATCTTCATTGATGATCTGGATGAGGGGATTGAGGCAGTCATCAGCAATTTGCAGATAACACCAGTTGGGAGCAGATATTGATCTGTTAGAGGGCAGAAGGGCTCTGCAGAGAGACCTAGACTGACTGGACAGATGGCAGAGTCCAACAGGACGGCATTCAACAAGTCCAAGTTCCCGGTGCTGCACTTTGGCCACAACAAGATAATGGATTTGTGTCTGACAGGGGTTGGTATTACAGGAAGGGCTGCAGGCTGCTCCAATCAGAAAGTTCTAGAAGGGTCCTGTGAGAGACTAAATCTTGTCTCTTGATGTGACTCAACAAAGATAAAATCACCCTTGCTGCTGGCCCAGACAATGAACCGAGGCCACTGCCATTGATTCCTTTGGGAATATGCATAAGACAAGATCATCTCCACCATCAGGTACCCCTGAAAGGGAGAATGGTGAGACAATGGATTCACCACCTGGCCCCTGATGTATTGGGGTGTGGGCAGGAATGGAGAAAGGAGGAGGAGGTGGAGATTCCTCCCCCTCCCTTCCTCCAGACCACTGTCCAAACACAAGGGAATACACAGAAAGATTTCCTGGGAACAATACATGGACATTTACTAAGGATGATTTCCTGGGAGACAATACTTGGAATATTCCTCCCACACATTTTTTTTCCTGTTTGGTGAAAATGCTGCACTAAACTTCAGGAGACAAGATGGCTCATTTGCTTTTTTATTTAAGAATATTAAGGAAGATCTTTTAAAGGAAATAGATACATCAATCAATTTAGTCAACATCTCACTACATTTCTAGCATATCTTTTAATTCTGTCTGAATTTACAAACCTTCTTTTATTTTATAAAGCCTCAAGAATATAGAGAACAAGAGTGTTCAGAAGTGTTTGCTTTTCCATTTTTAGCTGCAATCTTAGTTGGCACTACCTGTCAATACTTAAGTATAATTTCTTCTTTTGTTTTAAAGATGACCTGTTATTCTGTGTTGTTTTCCTTTTATTTGTTCTCTAATAAACTAACTGATGACTCTGTGCTAAATTTTTCCAGCCTGAGAGGAAAATAGGAACATTGATAGATCTCCAAGATCAGACATCCTTGTCATGCATGAGGCTTATATCATTATGTTTGGAGTTGTTTTGTGTTGGAAGTGCAGCAGAGAGATGAACTTGTACAGAACTCTCTCAGAATCAAGGCTACGACTAAGCAGTTTTCAGTGGAGGAATTATTCTGGATTTGTTCCAGTTTTCCTTGAGGCCTGTAACACCTGAAGCTGTTTGTAATTTCTCTCATTTCTCATTTTTCTGTGCCTCTGTTTAAATGACAGTTGTGACAATGACAATTCATATAAAATCAGTCTACTTTGTTTGTCTGTTACTTTCAGGAAGGAAGAAAGCCTGATATGGTTCATGGTGTTTAGAGGCTCAGTGTTATATGTCTGTATTACAGTGTTACTCCCTCTCAAATCATAAAGTGTTGGTATTGGTTGCCATATCCAGGATAAATCTTATTACATCCTTTCTGAATCTGACCAGGATTTTGTCTAATAG
Organism: Colaptes auratus; assembly: GCA_015227895.2. Lineage (NCBI taxonomy): Eukaryota > Metazoa > Chordata > Aves > Piciformes > Picidae > Colaptes > Colaptes auratus. The sequence goes on along the minus strand of JAAWVA010001305.1, from coordinate 9,002 downwards.
TATGTAAGCATAAACTCCATAGAACACAAGAGTACCTATATCACCAAGGATTGGGGCCCAAGGTATTATGTGCTTTAAAGCATGTAATTTTTTTCTACCAAAAACAATTTTGTATGCTATTGATTTCAGAGCTATACTGCTGTTTCGTTTCATCTTATTTTTTGCACTCTTTTTTCAAGAGTATTCAAGGATGTTATGGACACCCTAGATCTGAGGGTAAGTCATAGCTTGTAAAGTACTTATGCCAGTAGCAGCTAGCTATTTGCTATTTTTTTGGATTCGGACTTCGAGCAGGCAGAAATTTACACATGGTGATCTCTTTGGATATTGGCTTCTGAAATAATGCCCCTGAGGTTGAATAAAGGACCATTTAAATATGTGCTTATGTTCTTCAGTGTGATAGTTTCCTTTGGAAACATGGTTCTCCTGCATTGCATCAAGGTTCAGTTCTGATATGAACCCTGTTCATCTCCCTACATTGAGTTTTACCCAGCAAATCTCCAGTGACTGAGTAGAGCATTATACACCTGAAGGATATGCAAGTCTTCATTTATTGGGGTATGTATGAGCAAGGGAAACATTGTATCTGTCTCCTTGTCTAAAGCTGTGCAGACAAGTTGAAATTGGTAAGCCTGTGCTGATTTATAGCAGCCTTAAGCATAATGCCAAGCCTGAGATTGAGAAGTGAAAACTCTCTGTTGCATAGGTTTGGAACTACAAAACAACTACTAGGACCACTGTAGTATAGGTTGCATTCAAGAGGCTATCACAGTGCTTGAGGCCAGCAACTTCTGTGGCACATGAATTCCTTGATTCCTTCAATAGAATAGAATAAACCAGGTTGAAGAGACCTTCGAGTCATCATGTCCAACCCACCATCCAACACCATCCAATCAACTAAACCATGGCAACAAGCACCCCATCAAGTCTCCTCCTAAATACCTCCAGTGATGGCGACTCCACAACTCCCCTGACATAAGTCAAGAGTAACTTATCTGAGGATGGAAACATATCAATGTAAAATCAGGGTAAATGAAAGGATAACCGTGTCTCCATGTATATCTTTGGCCTAAGACAGCTCTTAGTATTTGATAATCAAGTCAGCAAGATGAGGAATAATTATTTGTTATGCAAATAATGCAATTAGAAATCAAAGTGATTCGTTCTGACTATCCAGTCAGATTTAGAATAGAATAGAATAGAATAGAATAGAATAGAATAGATAGAATAGAATAGAATAACCAGAATGGAAAAGACCTTTGAGATCAAGTCCAAACCATCCCCAACACCATCTAATCAAATACACCATGCACTAAGTGCCCATTCAGTCTCCTCTTAAACACCTTCAGTGATAGTGACTCTATCACCTCCCTGGGCAGCATATACCAATGGCCAATTATTCTTTCTGTGTAGAATTTCTTCCTCACATCCAGCCTAAACCTCCCCTGGGCAGATTAAGCATGTCCTGAATGACTTCTCTGCTCCTACTGGCCACACTATTCCTGATACAAGTCAGGATACCACTGGCCTTCTTGGCCACCTGGGCACACTGCTTACTCATGTTCAGCCTACTATCAACCAGTAATCCCAGGTCCTTCTGCCTGGCTGCTGCTCTCAGCCATTCTGAGCCCAGTCTGTAGCACTGCATGGGGTTATTGTGGCCAATATGTAGAGCCATCACTTAGAATAAATAGAATAGAATAGAATAGAATAGAATAGACCAGAGTTGGAAGAGACCTTCAAGATCTTCACGTCCAACCCATCATCCAACCCACCTAATCAACTAAACCATGGCACAAGCACACCACAAGTCTCCCTCCTAAAACACCTCAATGATGGCGAATCCACCACCTCCCCAGGCAGCCCATTCCACGGGCAATGCTGTTGGACTCTGCCATCTGTCCAGCCTGTCAAGATCCCACTGCAGAGCACTGCTACCCATAACAGATCAACACGTGCCCCCACATGGAGTGTGTGCTGAAAAATGATGGAGAGTGGCTTGGCAGCTCATCTGCCAGCTCTCTCAGCACCCTAGGATGGATCCCATCTGGTCCCATGGACTTGTGGGGAGCCAAGTGGCTGAGGAGATCTCTAACTTTCCTCCTGGATCACGGGGAAATTATGCTGCTCCGTGACTCAATCTGCCAGCTCTGCAGACCAGCTGTTGGAAGACAACCTATCCTGCTATTAAAAATTGAGGCAAAGAAGGTGTTAAGTACGTCTGCCTTTTCCTCATCTTTAGTTACTATATTCTCTCCTCCATGCCCCCCACGAGTGGAGGTTGTCCTTGCCCCTCCTCTTGCCATTAATATATTTATAGAAGGACTTTTTTGTTGTCCTTCACAGCAGAGGCAGTCTAAGCTCTAAATGGGCTTTTGCCTCTCTAATTTTTTTCCTGCGTGACCTAGCAACATCGTTAAACATTCCCAGGGTAACCTCTCCTTCCTTCCAAAGATGCTACACCCTGTTTTTTTCCCTAATTCGTTCAGAGTTCATTGCCCATCAGGAGCGTCTACTCCAGCAGCTCATCTTCCAGCACATTGGCACAGCCTGTTCCTGTGCCTTCAAGATTTCTTTCTTGCAGTAGGTCCCGCTCTCCTGGACCCCTTTGTTTTTATGGGCTGTTTCCCAAGGAACCTTCTGAGTTAGTTCCCTAAGAAAACTGAAGTCCACTGTCTGGATGTCCAGTGTGGAGGTTTTGTGCTGCCCCTCTGAGCTTGACTGAATACTGAAAACTCAATTATATCATGATCACTGGCCCTAGACAGCCTCCAACCACCACATTCCACCAGCCCTTCTTTACCTGTAAAAAGGACGTCAAGAAAAGCCTTATCCTGTAGGGTCACAGCAGCTGGGATAAGAAGCTATCCTCCATACACTCTAAGAACCTTCTAGACTGCCTCCTCTCTTCTGTGGTAAGTTCCCAGCAGAATATGTCAGGTTAAAATCGCCCATAAGAACAAGGTCTGGTGATCTTGGGATAGCCTTAGCTGCCTGTAAAATAATTCATCAACCTCTCATCCTGGTTGTGTGGTCCACACAGGATGTCAGCTAGTTGACTCCCCTCTAATTCTCACCCACAAGCACTCAACCTGATCATCATTGCCTACTGAATCAGCTGCCTGTGGAAGTGGGGGAGTCACCTTCATTGGAAGTGTTCAAGAAGAGGCTTGATGGGGTGCTGGTGCCACGGTTTAGTTTTTCAGTTGTTAGGTGGGTTGTATTGTATTGTATTGTATTTAGGTGGGTTGGATTTGTTGATGGGTGGACGTGATGATCTTGAAGGTCTCTTCCAACCTGGTGTATTGTATTGTATTGTATCCTTGATCTCTAGTTCCATGGCACCCAGAGCCTCCTGCTGTACAGGGCCACCTCTCCACCCCTTCGCCTTGCTGTCTCTCCTGAAGAGGTCTGTTGCTAATGATTACAGTGCTCCAGTCATGTGAGTCATCCCACTACGTCTCTCTGATGGCAATTGTGGGGGTTAACACCCTTTTCTGAAAACAAAGAAAACAAAGCAGGGTGGAGGGCTTGCAGGTACTTTTCACTCCCTGCAGGGTGTTTTTCCCTGGGAAGTGAGTCGTTCTCCACTCCCCACTCCCTGCCCAGCTAGGGTAGAAAAAGCAGGACATCGTAGCTGTGGCCCTTTTTCTGGCTCCGCCTCTGCTGATGAGAGCTACTGCAGCTGCCCTCCTGCTCCTCTGCCACGTGGTCGGACCTGATCCTTCTCCTGCTGCCTCCACGCTTCCTCAGAGAAAGGCTGTTTTTGTATATCTCTTGTTTTTGTCCCGCTCCCATCCACCTTGTTCCTTGCCCTTGTGAACCTTTTTCCTGTTATTGTTTTATATCATATATATATGTCTAAAGACAACCTCTTTACTTTTACTTCCAAGCCGACTCCAAATTATGTTTGGTGGATTTGCTCCTTCCTTTTCTCCCTCTTCTGTTGGGAGGGAGGAGGGGAGGGTGGGGGAGAGATTCTCAGCCTTGCCCCCACCTGAGCTCTTAACTTCCAGTTAAGGCTCAAACCACCACACAACTACATCATAACTTTCCTGCTGTAACAAGGCTTCCAGCTCCTCTTGTTTGTTACCCATACTGTGTGCATTAGTGCACATGCACTTCAGCTAGGCTGCTGGTTTCACCCGTGACTCCAGCTTACTCCTGTCTGGGGGGACTAGTTTCAGCCCCTTCCTCCTTCAAATCTAGTTTAAAGCTGTGTCAAAAAGCCCTTGTCAATGAGTCCTGCCAACTTGTTTCCTAGAACCCTTTGCCCTCTGTTGGATAGGCTGTTCTCATGTGCTAGGATTTTTCTCACCCTCTGGGATGGATGTATATCCATCTGTTGCTAGCTGACCTGGTGCCATAGAAAGTTTGAAAGATCAAAACCCCCAAAATTCTGTTTGAGGCACCAGCCTCTGAGCCACTTGTTAATTACACCTGCTTTCCTCTTCTTTCAGTACTCCTTCGTGCAACTAAGGGTATTGATGAAATTTTATCTGTGCCCCTGATCCCTCAACCAATTTTCCCAGAACCTTGAAGTCCTTTTTGATTGCCTTTGGACCTCTGGTTTCAACATCATTGCTCCCTAACTGCATAGCTATCAAGGGATAGTAATCAGAAGACTGCACCAGACTAGGCAGCCTTCTGGTAACATCTCTCACCCATGCCCCAGGGAGGCAGCAGACTTTCCTGTGGGAAGGATCCAGCCAACATATAGGGCCCTCTGTTCCCCTCAGGAGGGAATCACCAATTACTCTCCTCTTTTTTGAGGGAACAAGTCCTGATGCGGGAGCACAGGCGGTTTTGCTTTAGGCAACACCTCAGATGGTGTCTCTTCTGTCATCTTATTCTCCTCACCCTCAACTTCCAGTGCCCCACATTTATTTTGCAGGGGTAGCTGGGGAGGTGAGGGGAGCTGTGAGGGTTTTGCTATGTGTTTTCTAACAGGGACCTGTATCCATTTCCCTGATGCATCTTGAGTCACCTCCCTCTGCTAGGGGAGCCTGCAGAGCCTGGTTCCTCAAATCCAACTTCCTTTCACATTCCCTTACAGTCCTAAATCTAGCGACTTCTTCCTTCAGTTCAGCCACTAGATTAAGCAGATAATTGAGCTGCTCACACCTGATGCAGGTGTTATCTCCATTGCACTCCATTTCAGGTGCCATGCTTCAGCACTCTCTGAAGCCAGTTTCCCGGACACCTGCCTGTTTATGTTTGACCTCAGTCTGGGTCGACACAGATCTTTTGAAAACAGCTTTGCAGTGAGTTACCGCCATCCCTTTCCCTGGCCATGTGACCTAACTGTGGAACAATTCAGGAATGAGCCCACATGACTCAGCTCCTCCCTCCCTCTGGTGAAAAAGTATGCCGGGCATGGTGCTGCTAGCTGCAATCGAGCCAGAAGACAGCAGCTCTCTTGCCAAATGACGTCGCGTGGCTCAGCTCTCCTACATTGAAATTTGCCGTGGCTGATGACACCCTCTCAAGCAGGCACGTGAGAGACGACCCTGCCGATCCTCGCTGTCTGCCAAGGTCCTCCCGCCCCAAAAAGCCCCAAAAAGAAAGCAAAAAGGATTGCCTCTCAGCTCAAGCACACTGGTACTGGTGCCAGTCCCAAACAGCTCTCTTGCAAAAGTTCCTCCAATCTAACATGAATGAAGCAGATTAAGAGATTCTTCTACCTATTTGATTATGCAATAAATAGTTGTAAATGGAAGGGTAGAGAAGAAGACTTCTGGAGTCTAATGGAGAATCATTATTTGATAAGCCAGGAAGATAATTTGACCTAAATTAATAGGAAAAGGGGGGGAAAAAAGAGATAGGATTAATTAAATTTTATCTTCCTAAGTATGGCTATTTAAATGTAGTAGAGAAGCTACTCAGTGCTTTTATTAATTTTCCAGTGTTGAAGGACCTTGCTGGTTTTAGAATGAAATGTTCAGGTTTCTTTGTGAGTGCTTAGGGAAATATCAAGTGAATTCCAGCCTCTCCAATTAGAAATTACAAGTATGCTTCTTTGGAACTGGAAGGTACTGCTTATGTAAGTCACCAAAAACCAAATGAACAAAAACAACCACAAAATCCTCAAGTGAATTTATTAATTTAAGGCCACTTCTGTGGTCCAGTGTACAATATAAAAGACACTGGGAATATTTCATCTTTCTCCCTTGATGATACCTGATCTACCTGAGCCTGACTTGTGATGGTTGAATGTATGCTACCATGTGTCAGAGAAGACTTCTGCAGTCCTCAGGCAGCTATGCAGTAGCCTGGAGCGTGCTCTACCACAGCATATAACACTTGCTTTTTGCTACTATGCTGATTTATTTTATATCCACACATTCCAGGAAGGTTCTCCTGTGTCCTACGTTTCCCCAAATGGTGAGGAATGTTCTTCAAACATCCACTGAGCACTAATCATGAAGAATACATAATATTTTCTAAATTTTAAGCCCTACCACAGGAGTCAGTTTTGGCTTCAAATTAGGTTTGAGAATTTGGGCATTTTTAATTTCACTGAAAATAGTTTATCTATTTCTATCTTTCTTGTTAGTCTTGTTTAATCAGAGGAAAATCTGGGACATAACTTACAGCAGAAAGGCTTTTGTTAAAAAAACAAACACAACAAACCCAAACAAAAAGCAGCCAAATAAAACCCTCATGGATTTGATTTAGAAACCTTTGTAAATTCTTTTCCCCATTTTAACCTGTACAGGTAATTGGTACCTGACAGCTTGTTCCTGTTGTATTTCTTTGTCCTGGCTTTGTATTAATAACCTAAAGGGACTCATTTAGAGGTATCACGATGTGTAGTTCGGCAGAGATGTGTTTTCCTAAAAAGTTTTTCCTGTGTGCTTTCTGCTTGCACTGGAAACTACTTTTACTGTTCTGTACGTCAAAATGTTATTGTTTGTTTTATCCATATATATAAGCAAATATTGGGATAATAAAAAGTCTGTGAACAAATGATGAAAACATCAGAGCACTGAACATAAGAATTATTTAGCAAGAACAGTCAGATATCCCAGATGTCTGAAGCAATTTTGAAGACTTGAAGAACCTGAAATACTGAAGGTGTTTAAAGTGGCACATAGGAGGGTGAAAAGCACCTATGCACTTTAACTTCTAAATTACAGATGTGATCTCTGTATCTTTATTGGCTTATAAATACCAAGACTTGCATGCTTACAGCTCATTAGTTGCAATAAAAAAGGGCTATGCTATGTCTATTCTTGCCCGTGTCGTTCCTCCCACTTACATACAGGCAGGAGTTCAGTGGAAGTATGGGTTCTTCTCATTGTCAATAGTTTAGACCTTTGCATGTTGCACCATTTCATAGTTTCATAGTTACATAGTTTCAGTCAGGGTTGGAAGGGACCACAAGGATCATCCAGTTCCAACCCCCCTGCCATGGGCAGGGACACCCTACACTAGATCAGGCTGGCCAGAGCCTCATCCAGCCTGGTCTTAAATACGTCCAGGGTAGGGCCTCAACCACCTCCCTGGACAACCCTTCCAGGGCTTCACCACTCTCATGGGGAGAACTTCCTCCTCACATCTAGCTGAATCCCCACCTCCAGCTTCATTCCATTCCCACTAGTCCTATCACTCCTGATAGACTGAAAAGTCCCTCCCAGCCTTCTTGGAGGCCCCCTTCAGATACTGGAAGGCCACAATGAGGTCACCTTGGAGCCTTCTCTTCTCCAGACTGAACAGCCCCAACTCCTTCAGTCTGTCCTCATAGGAGAGGTGCTCCAGCCCTCTGATCATCCTCGTGGCCCTTCTCTGGACACCTTCCAGCACTCCAGATCCCTTTTGTAATAGGGGCTCCAGAACTGGACGCAGGACTCCAGGTGGGGTCTCACCAGAGCTGAGTAGAGGGGGAGAATCACCTCCTTGACCTGTGGCCACATTCTCTTGCTGCAGCCCAGGATCTAATGGCCTTCTGGGCTGCAAGTGCACATGAGAGCTCCTGTTGAGCTTCTCGTCCACCAGCACCCCCAAGTCTCTCTTCTCAGGGTGCTCTCCAGCCAGTCACTGCCCAGCTGGATTTGTGCCTGGGATTGCCTGGACCCAATGCAGGACCCTGCAGGTCTTGTTGAAGCTCATGAGGTTGGCTTGTGCCATCTCTCCAGCCTGTCAAGGTCCCTCTGGATGGCACCCTCCTCCAGCGTGTCTGCTGCACCACACAGCCTGGTGTCATCAGCAAACTTGCTGAGGGTGCACTCAATGCACTGTCCATGGCACCCACAAAGATGTTGAACAAGACTGGTCCCAGGACTGATCCCTGAGGGACTCCGCTTCACTGGCCTCCACTGGGACATGGACCCATTGACAGCCACTCTTTTGGGTGCGGCCATCAAGAAGTTCTGTATCATCTAGCGATCCATCCATCAAACCATGTGTCACCAGCTTGGAGACCAGGATGTGGTGTGGGACAGTGTCAAAGGCTTTGCTCAGGTCCAGGTAAACGACATCAGTTGCTCGCCCCTCATCTATTAATGTTGTGACCTGTCATAGAAGGCCACCAGGTTGTCAGGCAGGATTTGCCCTTGACAAAGCCATGCTGACCGTTGCCAATCACCTCTTCACTATTCTTTGAGTCAGTAGTGCCTCCAGAGGAGATCTGCTCCATGATCTTTCTGGGCACAGAGGTGAGATGACTGGCCTGTAGTTCCTGGTTCTCCTTCTTACCCTTTTGAAAATGGGAGCAATGTTTCCCTTTTTCAGTCTGTGGGGACTTCCCCAGCTGCCATGATTTGGAATAGATAGAGAGGGGCTTAGCAACCTCATCTGCAGTTCTCTCAGCACCCGTGGGTATATATCATCAGGTCCCATGGACTTGAACACGTTCAGGTTCTTCAGGTGATCACGAACTTGAGCTTCACTTATGAAGGGCAGTTCTTCCTCCCCGTCCCTGGATCGTCTTCCATGACACCAGGAGTGTGGCTGGAGGCCCTTGCAGTGAAGACGAGGTAAAGAAGTTATTAAGTACCACG
>JAAWVA010001304.1:0-11258 GCA_015227895.2 Colaptes auratus | reverse complement strand
CCGGCCCCGGCTGCTCCGGGCGGCTGCGGCCGGCTCCGGCTTTCTCCACGCGAAGTATTTTGATGCTTTTCAAACCTCTCTCTGGTGTTCGACTTTTTCCCTCCTGCCGGTTCCAAACCGAAAGGCTTTCTCCTGCATGTCTCGGCTGGGATATTTTGAACTGCAGGAGCTGGGTGAACTCAAGTGCTAAATTTTCCCGGTGTCCTGGTCACAGCCAGCCGATGGAAAATTGAAAGTTGCAAATCACCCGAGCTGGGTAAATGAAACCAGGCTGGCAGACAGTTAGCCAAACAGAAAAGGCGACTTCATTTCCCATGTAAATTCTTTTTTGGGGGGCGGGGTGGGTGGTGGGGAGGGGGGAGATGGATTCTCTGCTCAGCTTCAACACACCAGCCCTAGGAAAGACCAGGTCCGAGTTAACACCCGCCCACGGACCCACGCAGCCTTCCCCATAGGGTGCTGGGAGCTGTGCCAGGGTTGTGGTGGGGTGTAGCACCACCTGAGAACCTGAGATGGCAGCTCCTGGCTGGTGCAAATGGTGGTGGGGCTGGAAGTTGGCCCAGCAAGGCCCTGGGCAGCTGCTGGTGACAACCAGCGTGAAGCGCAGCGGTGGCACTGGGGGCAGAGCCTGGGCTGGTGCCCCACTTGGCAGCGTCGGGGCTGCTCTGTGGGAGTGTCTAGAGGGAAGGAGAAGAGGTTTGAGCGAGGTATCTGGGTGTGGTGAAGGACACTGATTCAGGTGAGCTGCTCAGAGCTGCTGGGACCTGACCGCTGCGTGTGCAGGGAGGATGTGCCGAGGGCCATCTCACCGGGCGGGGGGGGGAGTCTTCACCACCCTCCTCCTGCACACAGAGACTGCGGAAACAACCACATCCATCCTGCATGGGTGACAGCCACTCCGCAGCTGTGCCCTGCCCTACACCGTGGGCTCTGCACCGTGGGCTCTACACCGTGGCCTCTTCTCTCTGCCACACACGGCTCAGACCTCGATCCCTGCGTGGTGGGGCACCGGCTGGTGGGGTTAATCCACCCAAAAAGGTGCTTCGCCTGCACCGAACCCATGGGGGTTTTGACCCCCCACCGCTCTCCTGCCTGGCAAAAGCCACTCCACGCAGCGCATCTGATGCTGAGCCTCACCGAATGACACCACCAGCAGCACAGATCACGGGGTGGGGGTGGGGTTGGTTTGTTTTGCAGCAGACAGTGCAATTGAAGCCCTGGCAGAAGGGATCCAGCCCCCCCCTCCCCTGCACTACCGTAGCCAGGGTGTGCCCGCGAAGTGTTTTGGCCACCTCGCTCCGTGCTGCTGATGTTGGGAGGGGGTTTGTGGGAGGGGTGGGGGCAGCAGGTACCATCTCCCCGACCAGGGGGGGACCGCAGCACCTCCTGGGGGTGTCCCGCTCCTGCAGATGCCATCCCCTCATTCGAGCTGGGGACCACAGCATCCCACTGAGGGCTCCCGGTGCTGCAGGTATCCTCCCCCCGATTCGAGGTGGGGACCGCAGCATCTCCTCCGGGGGTGGCTCCGGCGCTTCGGGGCCGGGCGGGCGGCAGCGGGGCGCATGCGTACGGCTCCCCCCGCTTGTGCCCCCCCGGTCTCGCCGCAGGAACCGCTGGCGGGGCCGCGGACCGGCGCCGGGGGGCGAGGGGTTTACCGGGGTGGTGGCATCCCGGGCCGAGGTGGAATTCCGCACACACACACACACCCGCCCCGCCTCCTTCCACATCCATCCTCCCAACCCACCCCCCCGCCGCTATAAGAGCGCCCGGCTCGGGCTTGGGGAGCCCTGCGGCGGCTCCTCCTCGCTGGAAGCCCCGAAGCTTTTGGCTGCCCTTTGAAGTCAGAGAAGGAAGGAAGGAGGAGGAGGGAGCGAGCGAGCGTCTGGGGCTGCTGCCGCCGCTCCGACCTGCTGCTGCTGCCTCCCGGCCCCGGAGCATCCTCCCCTGTCCCGCAGCCCGGCCCCGCCGCCTCCAGGTACGGCCCATCCCGGTTCCCCCCGTCCTTCCCCGTCCCCCCGGACCCTTCCCGGCTCTGTTCTGCCTCCTACATCTCCCTCTTCTCCTGCAGGCACACTCTGCGGGCTGCTGCTGGGGGGTCCCTCCGGTACCAGCTCCGCGCCGCTTGTCGCGACATCTCCCCCTCGACCTCCTTCTCCATCCATCCCCCAGCCTTCCCCACCTTGCTGCTTTAATTTTTCTTCTCTTTAAGCACGCAGCTCTCCCCGAGTCTGGGATAAACCCTGAGCGAGCTCTGTTACTGGCTTGGAGTCAGGAGTGTCTGGAAGCCTTAATGAAAACCAAGTGCAAGGCAAGTCCCAGCCACCTGTCCCCGGCAGCCCCAGCCAACAGCTCTGGGCTCCCATTAATCAATGGATCTGCCTCTTTTTTGGCGTGTTGGACCCTGGGGTGACCACAAAGTGGAGCTGGGACCTGGAAACCCTCTTGGTAGTTTCCCTAAGCCAGCTACCAAAGCTGTGCTGGCATTCTTCAGTGCCACAGTCTGGGTCTGACTGTGAGGCCTCATTTCGGAAGTGTTGGTGTCCACACCCGGAAAGCTGTGCTGGGTTCTGGGCTCCCCGGGTCAAGAAGGACAGGGACTTGCTGCAGAGGGCGCAGGAAAGGGCCACAAAGATGCTGAGGGGACTGGGACATCTCTGTGATGAGGAGAGACTGAGGGCCCTGGGGCTTCACAGAGCAGCCTGAAGGGGGAGATCTCGTCAATGCTGATCGATACTGAAAGGGCGGTTGCAGCGGGAGGGACCCGGCTTTGGTCAGCGGTGCCCAGGACAAGGGGTGGCAGGTACAAACCTGCACATCAGAAGCTCCATCCAAACGTGAGGAGGAACTTCTGCAAGGGCCACGGAGCCCTGGAGCAGGGAGTCTCCATCTCTGGAGAGATCCCAGCCCCATCTGGATGTGTTCCTGGGTGACCCTCCCTAGGTGAACCCTCCCTTGGCGTGGGGTTGGCCTCCATGATCTCCAGAGGTCCCTTCCAGCCCTTCCCATTCTGTGCTGCCAGCAGTGCTACAAAAGCTTTGGCAAGAAGAAAGCCCAAAAAGGGGTTGCAGGGGGGGCTGGGGGGGTGGTAGGAAAGCAGCTCTTGATCTTGCAGGTTTGCAGTCCTGCCCCCTTCTCCCACCTCTCCCACCCCCCTGCTTCCCAAACACATCCCCTGGTTTCTTTCCAAGGGAAATTGGCTTAGGGGAGACTATCAGAGAGCCACAGAAGATGGGGGGTGGGGGTAGGGAGGGTGTCTTTTGTTCTTTCTTACAGACATGAGCTGCTTTGATTGCCTGGCAGCAGCATTTCCTGAACCTGCTCCTTTCTGGCCCTTGCAGGGAGGTTCACAATCAAATGCATTGTGGTTTCTAGCTCAGAAGAATGCCCTTCTGGGGTAACTTTCTTTCATGAAGCAGATGGAGAGGGAGATGAAAGGCTGACACTTGGGATCCTCCACTTCTGCTCTTTAATTGGAGGTGGTTTCTCTTCTGTAGGAACAGGCTTCTTCCCTGGGAGCCAGTGGGAATTAGAGTGGAACAAATGAAAGGAAAGGGGTGGGGGGGGAGGTGGAAAGGGAAAACTAAAGGCTGCTAATTGCAATTTTGTTTCTGGAGCCTTTCCTCTCCCTCTCCCAGGAGCAAATCTGTCCCTGGGGGTGTTTCAGTGCACTGCCTTCACAGATCCAGGGGATGCTGCTTGTTGCCTTCGGTGGAAACCATCCTCCCCCCTAAGGCAGGCTCAGAGCCTTAGCTCACGCTGCTGGTGTCAGGTGCAGCCACTGGGAACCAGAGTGGAGCTGTGGCTTGGAAGCTGCCAGCTGGGCAAGGATGGGAACCTGCCCCATGCTTCCCCTGCCTGGCACAGCTTCGGGAGCAAGCCCTCGGCGGCGGCTGCCACCCAGCTGACCCAGGGGCGCTGAAGGAGACTCCTGCCGTGGCACCAGGCTGCAAAGCAGCCCCTGCCCCCCGCTGGCACTGGGGCTGGAGGGCAGCTTTGCTTAGTGTGCTGTTTGGTTGCTTCCTAGGATGAAGACATTTAAGTGGAGGTGGAGCAGCATCTCCCTCCGGGCACGCTCCCAGCTGAGAGGCACCTTGGCCCTTCTCCTCGTGGGCAACGTCGCCTTTGTGATCGCTCAGGTGGGTGCATCGCCTTGCTGGGGCCTCTCTGGCTGCTGGGAGCGTGAGGGGTCTGGGAGGGTGAGGTGCCTGAGCTGGGCAACCACTGGGGCTTGCAGGACTGGCCTGCAGCAAGCTGGAGGACCTTTGGCTTGCTTAGCTCTTTAGTCTGGGCTTACCTGAGCTGAGCTTTCTGTGGACAGAAGCATGCACAGATCCCTCCAGGGCTCTGGAAGGCCAAGCCCTGCCCTTGGGTGAGCAGCACTTCCCTGGCCCAGTCAGTGGCTGGAGCTTGCATTGAGTTTGCAGGGAAGGTTTTCATCCTTTCCCCAGGAAACGTGGGATCAATAGAACCTCCTTAAGCAGTAGGAGATTCCTGTTGGAAAAATACATCTCTGCTCTCACAATGAGCAAGAGCTGGGACCTCCCAGGAAGTTCTGAGCTCATGTGAAGGGATGTGAATGCCTTAGCACAGGCACATGCTGGTGACCCTGCTGGTGGAGCAGCCCCTTCAGCCGCCGTGGTCAGGCTGCTGCCAGCAGCGTCAGGGGGGTATGAGGCAGGGGTAGCAAAGATCCTCCTGAAATGACCAACCTGTACTTGCAAAGGGGCCACATGGGCTCCTCCCCCCTGCCAGCAGCCCTTGGCATGGTGTCCTGCTGTAGAGTGCTTTGGCAAGCCTTTGCTGGAGCTCCCAGTGAAGCTTTCAGCTGTCACTGGCTCTTCAGCTCCCTGAGTTCACTGTGGGACAAGAGCCAGAGAGCACCAAAAGGCTTGGGGGGGGTGGGTTAGGCTTGTCTGGGAGCTGGGTTCTGCCAGCTGAGCAGAACAATGAACATTCCCTTTCTGGAGGAATCCCAGATGTTGCCATTTCATTCCAAGTGGGAACAAAGCCACAGCTGGAAAAGTGCAGGGCTCCTGGCACGATGGAAATGATGGAGTTGGAGAGCACCAGGTTCAAAGGGACCCCAGGGATCGTCTGGCCAAACCTTTCCTGGGAAAAGTGTGGCCTAGACCAGATCACAGAATGGTTTGGGCTGGAAGGGACCTTAAGGATCAGCTGGTTCCACCCTGCTGCCATGGGCAGGGACACCTCTTACGAGCCCAGGTTGCTCAAAGCCCCATCCAGCCTGGCCAAACTTCCAGGGGATGGGGCATCCACACCTCCTCTGGTCACCTCTGGACAGGGGATGGGCATCCACACTCTGGTCCCTCTGACAGGCTGGGGCATCCACACCTCCTCTGGTCACCTCTGGACAGGGGATGGGGCATCCACACCTCCTCTGGTCACCTCTGGACAGGGGATGGGGCATCCACACCTCCTCTGGTCACCTCTGGACACCTTGTTCTTGTGTCTCAGCACCTTCACAACGAAGGATTCCTTCTCTATAACAAATCTGAATCTCCCCTCTTCCAGTGTGAAGCCATCACCCCTTGTCCTATCACCACACCCCCTTGTCAAGTCCTTCTCCAGGCTTCTTGTAGGCCTGCCACCCTCTCCAGCTGGATGTTGACAGTGCCCAGTGCTGGGGACAATATCCACTGCTGGGGAACAACATCCAACGCTGGTGCCCTCAGGCCACCCAGGCAGGCTGTGGTGTGGATGCTGACTGCTCCTTCTCTCCCCTCCCACCTCCCTGCTGCTCCAAGCAGGACCTGACACAGACCTCCAACAGCCTGGAGGAAGGGGCAGATGTCACTGCATACTGGTGGGGAGAGTGGACCAAGTGGACAGCTTGTACCAGGACCTGTGGAGGAGGAGTCAAGTCCCAGGAGAGGCACTGCCTGCGGCAGAGGTATGGCACCCACCTGCCAGGCTCCCCTCTGGGGGTCTCCAGCTTGCTGGAGGTGAACTTGACCCAGAAGGTCAGCACTCACTAGGTGAGTGCTGGTGCAAAGGTGCTGGCTGGCAAACCCTGCTGGTGCAGAAGGTAAGTATGCCCCAGGCATGCTGCCAGGAGGATGCCCTGGCATCCCTGCCAGAGAGACCAGCCAAGCTCTTCCTGTGCTGTCCCCAGGGCTTCTCCTGTGAGATGAGGCAGGTGGGCAGCAGGAAGCCCTTTCCCCAGGCTCCTGGGCACAGCAGCGAGGGCAATGTGGTGCAGGGCTGGCTGAGGACCTGCTGATCCCAGCTGCATGGCTCTGCCTCCTCCAGCTATCTGGCTGCCAGGGGGCACCTTGCAAACCTTGTCCCAGGACACCCTCCAACCCACACACCCCCTCTAGCATGCTGTAATCAGAACAGCTGATGCTGCAGGTAGCAAGACCAGAGAGATCTTGGCTATCAGCTCCAAGGTAGACCTCTGTGTGGCTCTGCTGCCTGGAGACCAACCAACCTCCCAGAAGCAGGGGACAAAAGGATTTGGAGAAGGGGGGGAAAAGAAGAGTTTCTGACCTTGTCTAACCACCATTTCTTTATTCAGAAGGAAGTCAGTGAGTGGGCTGGCTAATAAACCTTGCACTGGAACATCCAAAAGATACCAGCTCTGCAAAGTACAAGTAAGGACATCCTTTGTCTTGTGGGGAATGCTCAGTGTGAGGTGTGGGCTTGCTTCCTCTGATGGCTTGGAGAGGAGGCACCGCCTGCCCCCGTGGTGGTTACCTCTCCAAGCAACTGAAGTTGCCTTCCTTGGTGCCCATCACCACTGGGGCAGGGCTTTGGCCCTTTTGTCTGCTCCTAAACCCCAGGGGTTGGCTGCATGATCCAAGAAGAACATGGAGCTCTTGGAGAGGGTCCAGAGGTAGCCACCAAGACGATCAGAGGGCTGAAGGAGTTGGGTCTGCTCAGCCTGGAGAAGAGGAGGCTTTGGGGAGACCTTAGAGCAGCCTCCAGTACCTGAATGGGGCTACAGGAGAGCTGGGCAGGGGCTTTTTATCAGGGCCTGTGGTGATAGGGTGAGGGGGAATGGATTGAAACAGGAGCAGGGGAGATTTAGGATGGAGATCAGGAAGAAGCTCTTTAATGTGAGGGTGGTGAGGCACTGGAATGGGCTGCCCAGAGAAGCTGGGGACACCTCCTCCTTGGAAGTGTTGAAGGTGAGGCTGTGAGCAACCTGCTCACGTGGAAGTGGTCCCTGCCCATAGAATCAACAAGGTTGGAAAAGGCCTCAAAGAGCATCCAGTCCAACCTGTCACCACAGACCTCATGACTCCTAAACCCTGGCTCCAAGTGCCACGTCCAACCCCCTCCTGAACACCTCCAGGGATGGGGACTCCACCACCTCCCTGGGCAGCACATCCCAATGGCCAACAACTCTCTGTGAAGAACTTTCTCCTCACCTCCAAATTAAACCTCCCCTGGCACAGCTTGAGACTGTGTCCTCTTGTTCTGCTGCTGCTTGCCTGGGAGAAGAGACCAACCCCCAGCTGGCTACAACCTCCCTGCAGGTAGCTGTAGACAGCAGGGAGGTTGGAGCTGGACGATCTTTAAGCTCCCTTCCAACCCAACCCTTTCTGTGATCATCTCCAACCTTGCACCACCTCCCCGGGGGGCAGCGGGTGGGGAGAGAATTTCCCTGGCTGACCCTGCGAAGAGGAGGAGGAGGAGGAGGAGGAGGGGGGCGGGAGGATGGGAAGGCTCTCTGCAGCTTGGCTGAGGTGTGCCGGGAGCCTTCCCCGCGCTCCGCTTCCCCTCAGGCGATTAACTGTGTCCCATTGTAGGAGTGCCCTGCCAACGGGAGGAGCTTTCGGGAGGAGCAGTGCTCATCCTTCAACTCCCACGTGTACAACGGCAGGACCTATCAATGGAAACCTTTATACCCTGGTAACAAGACCTCCTTTGTGTGCCTCCACCCTGCTCGGCCAAAATATTTGGATAGTGATGATGCTCCTTAGCCTGCAGGAAGGTTCCTCCTCTGCTGTTTGAAAGTGGTTGTTTTTCCTCTGTTGTTGTTGTTGGTTTTTCTCTCCCCCTCTCTCTCTCTCGGAGACACAATCAGCTCTCCTCCCGAGTTCAAAGGTGCTGGTTTGCAGCTGCAGAAGAGCTTAAAAAATGACAATAACAAGAGGAATTTATGGCTCTAGCCTGGCTGGGTCGCAGCTCCCGGGGCCTAGGGGGGCTGGAGGAGGATCCAAGGGCATGGGGGTGTGCTGGCAGGGAGGGTCCAGCTCACCCTAACAAGCCGTCCTTTGAGCTGGGGCCCCGCAGGGCTGTGCGGCGGTGTGGTGCCCACACCCTCCATGTGCCCTGCCAAACGTCACCCGAGGTTGCAGTCGGGCAGTTTGGTCATCTGAGGTGACACACAGCTGCTGAAAGGGCTGAGCAGCCAGAGGCTGAGGCTCTAAGTCCATTTTTAGACCTAATCTCCACAAACCCCCCCAGGCATTAAACAAAACTCATGATCAGTTTTGGGTGGGTGTTTTGGTAGAGCTGCTGGCGAGCCCAGGACCCTTCTCCTGAGGAGGAGGAGGAGGAGGCTCCTGAGTGCTGGCTCCTCAGCTCCACCATGCCAGCTGGGTGCCTAAAATTGAGACAGGATCTCATGCAGCCTTCCTATTTTAAGGCTGTCTGCTCACACCTAAGAACAATTAGACCTGACTAAGTTAATTATTGCCTTTTTTCTACGGCAACAAACCTCCACCTGGTGGTGGCAGCCTCCTCCCTGGAGGTGTTTGCAGCCAGGCTGGAGGTGGCTGTGAGCAACCTGCTGCAGTGTGAGGTGTCCCTGCCCATGGCAGGGGGGTTGGAAGTGGCTGAGCCTTGAGGTCCCTTCCAACCCTAAGAGTTCTATGCTCTCCCCAGCCCTCTGGACAGGGTCAGCATGGTAGAACTTTAACCCACACCAGGCTGGTTACTCCTAGCTCCTGGGCTGCTGTTGTCCCTTTCCTCTGGCGTGGGGACAGCCTCTCTCCAGCTCTCTGCTCTCCATGGCTGGCTCACCAGAAGCATTCCAGTGGACTGTTTTGTGTCTTAGCAGGCCTTCAAGTGGCTCCTGGGGGATTTGCAGATAATGTTTTGCCATTGATGCTGCCTTTGCTTGGCCAGTGGGTATAAGACTGCTCCTTAGTTGCAATTCAACCCTTAGCATTGGGGTTTCTGGTGGGGGATGGGGGGGGGGGGAAATATGAATCAATCCTTTTTCCCACCCACCCCCCCCCCCTCCTCCTCCCTCCCCTTCCTGTGGATAGTCTAAATTATGGGACTGCTGTGCCAATGGGTGCAGCCAGTTGCTTGCCTGCAGGAAGCCAAAGGTGAATTAAGTTCAGCTGGGGTGGATGTGGGGTGGGGGCTGGGGGGGGGGGGGGGCGTTTAGTGTGCTGTTGTTGGTTATTTTTGTTGTTCTTTTTTAAGGCACTCTGGGGGTTGAGTTGAGCCTTGTACCTGGATTGCTGATGATGTTCTCTGTGTTGATTTGAACCCGTGAGATGCTGCTAGGTGCACATGCATGAGCTTTTCCGTTGTGCCACGAGGACATGCATCACTGCTGCAAGGCCTTGCAACAGAGAGGTGGCTGGCACAGCCTTGGTGCCTACCCCCTGGGCTGGTGTTGGGGAGCCCACTTGGCATCACCGCTCCTGACAGCACTAGAGGGGGGAAGAATGGAGCAAAACTAGAAGTGGGGAGGTTCAGATTGGATGTCAGGAGGAAATTGTGGTGAAATACTGGCACAGGTTGCCCAGGGAGGTGCAGCCAGGCTGGATGTGGCTGTGAGCAACCTGCTGCAGTGTGAGGTGTCCCTGCCTGTGGCAGGGGGCTTGGAACTGGCTGAGCCTTGAGGTCCCTTCCAGCCCTGACAATTCTATGATTCTATGATTGCCTGGTTGGGGAAAAGACCTTAAGGTTGAGTCCAACCCTAACCTAACATCTTCCTGCACACAGCTGTTAGACCATGTCCCATCCACCTCATAGACTCACAGAACTCTTTGGGCTGGAAGAGACCTCCAAGACCAAGCTCAAGCTTCAACCCACCACACCACATGCCAAGGAGGAAGTTCTTCCCCGTGAGAGTGGTGAAGCCCTGGAATGGGTTGTCCAGGGAGGGGGTTGAGGCCCCATCCCTGGAGGTGTTTAAGCCCAGGCTGGATGAGGCTCTGGGCAGCCTGATCTAGCATGGGGTTGCCCCTGCCCGTGGCAGGGGGGTTGGAACTAGATGATCCTTGTGGTCCCTCCCAACCCTGACTGATACTATCACAGTATCACCAAGGTTGGAAGAGACCTCACAGACCATCGAGTCCAACCTGTCACCGCAGACCGCATGACCAGACCAAGCCACTACGATACGGTGACATTGCCAGGCCCACGTGTTCACGGAGCACCTGCAAGGATGCCGACTCCTCCACCTCCCCGAGCACCCTGTTCCGAACCCTCTCCCCTTGGAGCCCCTCTAGGGCCGGCCTGCCCTGGCTGCGCCAAGGCTTGCAGCAGGGAGAGCTGTCGGAAGCGCCGCCTGACCGCCAGGCGAGGCGGGCGGCTTCCCCGAGCGCCGCGCAAGATGTGCTGCTCGCTGCTGCCGCTGCTGCTGCTCGCTGCTGCTGCCGCTGCTGTTTAGCTTGGCGAAGAGCTTCAGCGCCGCCGGCAGGGCCGGGAGCCGCGGTGTTGCTGCTCTTTTTGAATGTGTCTTTATATCCTTTCCCCTTCAGATGACTATGTTCACATTTCTAGCAAGCCCTGTGACCTCCATTGCACCACGGTGGATGGTCAGAGACAGTTAATGGTTGAGGCTCGGGATGGAACATCCTGCAAATACACTGATTTCCGAGGGGTTTGCGTGTCTGGAAAATGTGAGGTTGTTAAACATTACAGCACCGCTTTGCCTTCTCGGCAGCATGCAGAGAATTGCCGCGGGGGGGGGTTGGCCGCGGGTCTGGTTGGGCCTGACCCCCCCCCCGCCCCCCCCTCTCTCTGTGCACCCTGCAGCCCATCGGCTGTGACGGAATCCTCTTCTCCACCCACACCCTGGACAAGTGCGGGGTGTGCCGAGGCGACGGCAGCAGCTGCACGCACGTCACCGGCACCTACCGCAAAGGCAACTCCCACCTGGGTAAGCGCGGGGGGCAGGGGGCTGCCTGGGGAGGGGCATGCTGCTCTCTGTTGAGGGTTCTCCCCCCCCCCCCCCCCCCCCCCCGGGCTGTGTTGAAATGCAGTTTTAAAAATTAATTATTTTACATGAATTTTTCTATTTTTTACAAATTTGCATTAAATGT
>JAAWVA010001303.1:0-11258 GCA_015227895.2 Colaptes auratus | reverse complement strand
TTCTTTCACCAACAAGCACAGTGTAGACATTTATACATCTCCAGCTTACATCAGAAATTCATTGCACAAAACCAAGTGCTCTGGCTAGCAAACACACTTCTATCAGTCACTTTGTGATCACTAATTAAGAGATCATCATTTTTGTCCATCAGGATCTGCTCTCTGTATTATTGCACCAGTGGTCTTTGATTGCATCACTGTCCTTTAGTTTCTTTACCAGTCCTGTCTCCTATGAGTTTCGGCGATTCTTCCCTGGGGATGGATGCCAGGCTGTGCTTGCCTGAGTAATTGCATTTATCCTCTTGAACAAAGCATTTCTTGCACAGTAAGACTTACAAGCACTGGAAAATGGCCTCTGGGGTTTTAAATAAAAACTGAGCTGCTGTTAGAATAGAATAGAACAGAATTAACCAGGTTGGAAGAGACCTTCGAGATCATTGAGTCCAACCTATCACCCAACACCATCTAATGGTTGGACTCGATGATCTTCGAGGTCTCTTCCAACCTTTGTGATACTGTAATCAACTAAACCATGGCACCAAGTGCTTCATCCAGTCTCTTCCTAAGCACCTCCAGTGATGGTGACTCCACCACCTCTCTGGGCACATTCCAATGCAATTGGTGATAAAGTGATAAACAACACCATTGCCATTGCTGCCGGGAGCCTAACAGTGACACTTAGATTGATTCCTTGTCTCAGCACAAGAGTTGGCACTGAGGTCTCTCATGCTGGATGCAGGATACTGCTTGTAAAGAAAATACCACCTTCTATTTTTAGAAACTCTTAGAAGGCAACCAGCACCAGAACAAGAGGACACAGTCTCAAGCTGTGCCAGGGGAAGTTTAGTCTGGAGGTGAGGAGAAAGTTCTTCCCAGCAGAGAGATTGGCCATTGGGATGTGCTGCCCAGGGAGGTGGAGTCCCCATCCCTGGAGGTGTTCAAGAGGGGATTGGACGTGGCACTTGGTGCCATGGTTTAGTAGTCCTGAGGTGTTGGTTGATAGGTTGAACTTGATGATCTCTGAAGTCTTTTCCAACCTTATTGATTCTGTGATTCTAAGTTTTAGCACTACTACATGAGGAGTCCAGCAAATACTCCCCTGGTTCTTCTCAGCCAGATGTCTGTCATTCCCCCATCCTCAGTGAAACTAGCTAGACCTTTAGCCCCCATGCATTCAAACCGTGTGATTCGGAAGCAACAGTGACTCTTACTCTGTTACAGCCTCTCTGATGTCTGGAGACACAGTGGATTTTAATGTCATGAGACTTAGCCCAGTCTAGATGTAAGAACTGCTATTTTTTTTTTGTCTTCCAGGACTGATGCCACACAGTTTGGTTACAGAATAAATAGAATAGAATAGAATAGAATAGAATAGAATAGAATAGAATAGAATAGAATAGAATAGAATAGAATAGAATAGAATAGACCAGGTTGGAAGAGACCTTCAAGATCATTGTGTCCAACCCATCATCCAACACCACCTAATCAACTAAACCATGCAACCAAGCACCCTATCAAGTCTCCTCCTGAACACCTCCAATGATCGTGATTCCACCACCTCCCCAAGCAGCACACTCCAATGGGCAATCACTATTACTTTGTGTGCCAGTGGAACAGTGAAACATCCCTTTTTTCCATCCACATGGATGTATCTTAAAATCTGGTTTGAGAAAGGTATCTCATAGTCTTTACTTTTACACACCATTAACAAGTGAACAGTCATTTTGGGTCAACCATAACCATCCCAGTCTGAGTTCACACTCAGCTATCTCTATTGGAAACAGATTTCTGTGGCCAAAGCTCAAGATCATAGAATCATAGAATCAATAAGGTTGGAAAAGACCTCAGAGATCATCAAGTCCAACCTGCCACCCAAAACCTCATGACTAATTAAACCATGGCACCAAGTGCCACATCCAATCCTCTCTTGAACACCTCCAGGGATGGTGACTCCACCACCTCCCTGGGCAGCACATTTCAATGGCAAATTTACTCTCTCAGTGAAGAACTTCTCCTCACCTCCAGCCTAAGCTTCCCCTGGTGCAGCTTGAGACTGTGTCCTCTTCTTCTGGTGCTGCTTGCCTGGGAGAAGAGACCAACCCCCACCTGGCTACAACCTCCCTTCAGGGAGTTGTAGAGAGCAATAAGGTCACCCCTGAGCCTCCTCTTCCCCAGGCTAAGCAACCCCAGCTCCCTCAGCCTCTCCTCACAGGGCTGTGCTTGAGGCCTCTCCCAGCTTTGTTGCCCTTCTCTGGATACATTCAAGAGTCTCAATGTCCTTCTTAATTTGAAGGGCCCCAACTGGGAAGATTTCTTAGCATTTTGGATGTGTGAATGTGAATCAGAATACTTTTTGGAAGTTTCTGTGCACACAGGCTCTATAGCTGATGCTATTACTGTAGCAGCATGGCCTGCAGGATTAGTGATCCCACAGGCTGACAATCTGTAAACATTTGAACCCTGTTTTATGCCACAGACCGCAGCTCAGTCCTCCACATCTCTCAGAGCCTTGTGTTTTCTGAAGGGGAAAAAAAAAATAAAAGGGTAAGTGATTTAGGAAGAGTTAATACCCCTGAACAGATCACCAGCAGAGATGTGACAAAATGTCAAGTGGAATGTGCCTGAGGGCTTGGAATTTGGCCGTGGAGGCAGCAGATGAGTCCCCAGGATGGCATGTCCCCCAGAGGCCCATCGTGCTTTGGTGACAGCTGTGATTTTTATGGCCCAGCTTCGATGACAATTTGGGAGGGGTCAGCTCTGCTCTTTTCTGACAGGAATTTGGTTTGTCATCAGATTCTAAAATCTCTCTGATTTATGGCATCAGACACTGCTGGCGTTTTACTCAGAGGCTTGTCCTCTCCCCGCTCCCTGCGGACTGGGAGGTTAAGGTGCAAACGCTGATGATGTTCAAATTGAACTGTTCAGGGGGAAAAGGAAAACGGCAGGTCAGGAGGTGATAGAAGAAGAAACTAGTTCCACAAACGTCTCATTAAGAGCTCTTCATCTGGAAACAGACAGCGCTGCCACCGCCGTCTGAACACAAATTCTTCAACTGACTTCCACAGCCCAAGCAACCGACTTAGGCATGTTGCAGGGAATTAAGAGATAATGGAGCCCTAACCTTGGTACCATGTCTGTTCCTATTTGCTAGTGACAAAGAAGCTTCCCAGGGGGTGATCTGCTTGGAACAAAAGCTGTGGGTGGGTGTTCAAATGCCTCCAGCCACACAAGGTAAGGCCATGTCAGCACAGCACTCCTCAGCTTATCAGCTCCCATTTGGTGTGGCCATGGTGCGCTTTCTGTGGTCACTAGCACCCAGCAGGGAACACGTGTCAGTTGCAGTCAGTTAAGGCACAGGTAGTTCCTGTTTCCCTTTCCTGTTTGCCAACCACTGAATTTTTTCCTTCTTTTTCCCCCCAGGCATGGTAAGGCACAGCAACAGAAACAGTTCCCCTGCAAGCCGTGAGACCAGCTTCCACCACAAGAGCATTTCATTCACATCTTAGGAGAAGACATAGTACAACGAGGCAGATTCATTCTGATGACTCTTTCTGATGGCAATGCTTTCTGATGACAGCTTAAAAGAAGAGACAAGCAAGGCTGATGCTTCCAAACAGAATAGAATAGAATAGAATAGAATAGAATAGAATAGAATAGAATAGAATAGAAGTAAAATAGAATAGGAGTAGAATCGAATCGAATCGAATCGAATCGAATCGAATAGACCAAGTTGGAAGAGACCTTTGAGATCAAGTCCTACCTATCATCCAACCCCATCTAATCAACTAAACCATGGCACCAAGAACCCCATCCAGTCTCCTCCTAAACACCTCCATGATGGTGACTCCACCATGTCCTCGGGCAGCACATCCCAATGCCCAATCTCTCTGTGTAGAATTTCTTCCTAACCTCCAGCCTAAACCACCCCTGGCGCAGCTTGAGACTGTGTCCTCTTGTTCTGCTGCTGGTTGCCTGGGAGAAGAGACTGACCCTCACCTGGTTACAACCTCCCTTCAGGGAGTGAGAGAGCAATAAGGTCTCCCCTGAGCCTCCTCTTCTCCAGGCTAAGCAACCCCAGCTCCCTCAGCCTCTCCTCACAGGGCTGTGTGCTCCAAAAACCCTCCCCAGCTTTTGTTGCCCTTCTCTGGACACTTCCAGCAACTCAACATCTTCCTAAACTGAGGGGCCCAGAACTGGACACAGGACTCAAGGTGTGGCCCTAACCAGTGCTGAGTAGTACTGGACAGAATGTTTTCCCTGCTCCTGCTGGCCACACTGTTCCTGATGCAGGCCAGGATGCCACTGGCCTTCTTGGCCACATGGGCACAACTGCTGGCTCATGTTCAGCATACAATTGACAGTACCCACAGGTCCCTTTCTGCCTGCTGCTCTCCAGCCACTCTGACCCAGCCTGTAGCAATGCATGGGGGTTGCTGTGACCATGTGCAGAACCAGGCACTTGATGAAACTGGCACTTGGATGGAACATCACCATCTCACTTTACTTACCTTCCAGGTACAGGTCTGGATCACGTACAGGTGTTAAGTGTCTTCAGCTGGGAAACTCAGCTCTGTTCAGGCTTCACTGCAGTGGAAAAATCCCAGGTATGACCACTGAAATGTCCGAGTCAAGAAGAAGAAGGACTGGTTCTGTAGCAACTCACTGCAGTGGTGAGAAACACTGGCCTGAGACTAATGCAGTTGTGGTCACAACAACATTATAAAGTTCTCAAATGGGTACAAGAATCCATGGGTACATCCTCACATGGAGGGATGAGGGTCTGCTCCAGTAGTCCTCATGAATTCTGCTACAAATGTGGCTGCACTAGCCTCGGGTAGAGGCTGGAGTCTTGAGGGATCACGGTTTGGGAGAAAACAACAAAGTGTTAAAATCACTGGATACACCATGACTGAACTGTGCATGCCCTGTGGGATCAGGAGGGGCTTGGTGGGGACAATTCTCAGCATGGCACTTGACTGTCTCCTGTCAGAATGCATGTATTGGCTGGATGCACCACCGTTCTTGTTTGGCACCCTCTTGCTCTTGGGACTTAGGCATTTGCCTCCTTTTCACCTCCTGATATTCAGCCACGTCTCATATTTAGCAGTTTTATTAGAAGTTCCTTCCATTCAGGCAGAAAGGGACCTGGGGGTACTGATTGACAGCTGGCTGACCATGAGCCAGCAGTGTGCCCAGGTGGCCAAGAAGGCCAATGGCATCCTGGCCTGCATCAGGAATAGCATGGCCAGCGGAGCAGGGAGGTCCTTGTGCCCTGTACTCAGCACTGGTTAGGCCACACCTTGAGTCCTGAGTCCAGTTCTGGGCTCCTCAGTTTAGGAAAGACATTGAGACTCTTGAACATGTCCAGAGAAGGGCAACAAGGCTGGGGTGGGGTCTGGAGCACAGCCCTGTGAGGAGAGGCTGAGGGAGCTGGGGTTGCTTAGCCTGGAGAAGAGGAGGCTCAGGGGAGACCTTCTTGCTGTCTACAACTCCCTGAAGGGAGGTTGTAGCCAGGTGGGGGTTGGTCTCTTTTCCCAGGCAAGCAGCCCCAGAACAAGAGGACACAGTCTCAAGCTGTGCCAGGGGAGGTTTATGCTGGAGGTGAGAGAAAAGTTCTTCCAGAAAGAGTAATTGGCCCTGGGATGTGCTGCCCAGGGAGGTGGTGGAGTCCCCATCCCTGGAGGTGTTCAAGAGGGGATGGTGTGGCACTTGAAGCCAGGTTTAGTAGTCCTGAGGTGTTGGGTGAGAGGTTGGACTTGATGATCTCTGAGGCCTTTTCCAACCTTATTGATTATATGATTCTATGCTTACTCAGGTTCTTTGCATGTCTGTGAAGGCATAGTCTCAGTGATTCTCCAGTGGCCTTTGGGGTTTTCAAGGCAAAAGGTGTAAAGATGCCATTTTCTACTGCAAATTTCTAATGAAGTGAAGAGGAATTAGAGCAAGCAAGCAAGCAAACAAACAAACCTCAATAATCCAAAAATATATTCAACTCTAATGGAATGGAATGGAATGGAATGGAATGGAATAGAATAGAATAGAATAGAATAGAATAGAATAGAATAGAATAGAATAGAATAGAATAGAATAGAATTAACCAAATTGGAAAAGACCTTTGTGACCATCAAGTCCAACCTATCACCCAACACCATCTAATCAACTAAACCATGGCACCAAGTGCCTCATCCAGTCTTTTATTAAACACCTCCCTGGGCAGCACATTCCAATGGCCAATCTCTCTTTCTTTGAAGCATAGAATCATAGAATCAATAAGATTGGAAAAGGCCTCAGAGATCATCAAGTCCAACCTATCACCCAACACCCCATGACTAACTAAACCATGGCTTTAAGTGCCATGTCCAAACCCTTTTTGAACACCTCCAGGGATGGTGACTCCACCACCTCCCTGGGCAGCACATTCCAATAGGCAATCACTCTCTCTGTATAGAATTCTTCCTAACACCCAGCCTAAACCTCCCCTGGCACAGCTTGAGACTGTGTCCTCTTGTTCTGTTGGTGGTTGCCTGGGAGAAGAGACCAACCCCCACCTGGCTACAGCCTTCCTTCAGGGAGTTAGAGAGCAATAAGGTCACCCCTGAGTCCTCTTCTCCAGGCTAAGCAGCCCCAGCTCCTACAGCCTCTCCTCACAGGGCTGTGCTCAAGGCTCTCCCCAGCCTCGTTGCCCTTCTCTGGACACATCAAGTGTCTCAATGCCCTTCTTAAACTGAGGGGCAGAACTGGACACAGGACTCACAGCATGAGGAAGCTCAGCTCAGATCCTTGCCCACAAAGGATGCAGGGTGTCCAGAGGTCTGTCACAGCTCCTAGGACTCAGAAAAAAAACAAACCAAAAGCTGAGCTGTCACTTGCTGTGGAAACATTCCCATTCAGATCATTTTCCCTAATCCAGCTATAGTTTTTTTGTCTATTTAACAGTTTCACCTCTGTAAGGAATGCCAGGCCGAGGTCAGTCAGGATGTCCCAGCCCTTCTGTTGCCATGAAATGACAAGAAAAAATGTATTCTGTCATCCATTCATCAGGAATGAAAAATGTATTGGAATAGCAGAATGTTCTGGTGAATACAAATTCCAACTGTACTTCCGCAGAGCCAGGGTCGTTTTGCCGTGGCAGGGCTCTCGTAGTCATGTTACAGCACTTCTCACAATGAGCTCTGTGTGAGAGACCTCTATGAATGGCAGTGGAAATCTCTCCCAGAGGGACTGTTCTTCCTTTATGGCTACTAGAGTTTATGGTCCAGTTGGCATCCTAATATGCAACTGCCTAAAGTCACACTCACAGAATCATTTTGGTTTGTGGTGGTTTGAGCCTTAACTGGAAGTTAAGAGCTCAGGTGGGGGGCAAGGCTGAGAATCTCTCCACCCCCTCCCCCCCTCTTCCCTCCCAACAGAGAGGGGAGAAAAGGAAAGAGCAAATCCACCAAACAATAATTTGGAGTCGGCTTGGAAGTAGAGAGGCAAAGAGTTGTCTTTAAGCTATATATATATATATATATAACAATAGCAGGAAAAAGGTTCACAAGGGCAAGGAACAAGGCTGGATGAGAGTGGGACAAAAAAAACAAGAGAATAATACAAAACCAGCCTTTCTCTGAGGAAGCCTGGAGGCAGCAGGTCCGACCTCGTGGCAGAGGAGCAGGAGGGCAGCTGCAGTAGCTCTCATCCAGCAGAGGCAGAAGCCAGAAAAGCCTGGGGCCAACAGCTATGAGGTCCTGCTTTTCATACCCTAGCTGGGCAGGGAGGGGGGAGTGGAACAGACTCAGCTTCCCAGGCGAGAAATGCCCTGCAGGAAGTGAAAAGTACCTGCAAGCCCTCCACCTGCTTTGTTCTTTTGTTCTCAGAAAAGGGTGTTAACCCACCACATGGTTGCAAAAGACCTTTAAGACCATTGAGTCCAACCATTATCTAACTCTACCGAGCCTGGTGTTAAACATTTCTCTGTGGGTGTCCTGTTCTCTGAAGCCTGTGCAGCTTTGAACAGTTCTCATCATAGAACCACAGAGTGTTTTGATTAGAAAGACCTTAAGATCACCAAGTCTACCATCATCTAACTCTACCGAGCCTGGTGCTAAACCAGCGTCCCTCAGCACCACATCCCTGCCTCTTTGAAACACCTCCTGGGATAAGGATTACAGCACCTCCCTGGGGAGCCTTTTCCAGTGTTTGAGAATCCTTTTCAGTGATCATATAGCAAATGCTCCCTAAAGCCCTCAGGGAGCTGCATGCAGTTGTGGGACAGCACTGAGGCAGGAGAGGCCAGTGCCACATGAAATAGAAGAGTAAGTTTTTTATTAATAGCCTAAATATTTTCCCCTGATTTCTAAGCAGCTGAGCTCAGTAGGCAGAATTCCATTCCCTTCATTAGAGGGATAGCAGTGCCAAAGGCACAGGCTTTGGGCAAGATGAGTGGCCAAAGAACTGCAAGGAAAATAAGGGGTGAAACGATTACAACTGCTAACACAATCAAGGTCCTGAAACAAAAGCTCTCCAAGCTTCACAGCCGTTGGAATAAGCAACCTGGATTTCAAGGCTGTCTGTAGGCTCCACAACACTTCACCATTTTTTTTTCCCCTTCAGAAATGGTTTCCAGATTTCCTCTATTTCTGCTTCTTGCCAGTGACACAAATACCACAAGAATAGACTATCTCAAAAGTGTTCTGGCAAACAGTTCAGGTGCTGGCTAAGACCCTAATGTGCACTGGCTACATTAGGCTTTTATAATGTGTCAGCTAGCCTCTGATAGCTACCATGTGATGATAATGGTTATTCAGTCCAGGCATTAAATGAGATCATAGAATCATGGAACCATTAAGCCTGGAAAAGACCTCTAGGACCATCAAGTCCAACCATCAACCCAACATCACCATGCCCACTCAACCACGTCCCAGTGTGAAATGTCTGCACATTTTTTGAGCACCTCCAGGGATGGTGACTCCATCATGTCCCTGGGCAGCCTGTTCCAATCCCTCACCACTCTTTCAGTCAAGAAATGTTCCTAACATCTGACCTAAAGCTCCCCTGCTGCAACTTGAGGCCGTTTCCTCTTGTCCTATTGCTAGACACTTGGCAGAGGAGACCAACACCCACCTCACTACAACCCTCTTCCAGGTAGTTGTAGAAAGCAGTAAGATGGGGAAAGCACATGTGTGAAGTGAGAATTCATCTTTGCAAACAAGTTCTCATTTCTACCCTTATATTTCCTGGAAAAGAGGTGAGGAGAGGCTGAGGGAGCTGGGGTTGTTTAGCCTGGAGAAGAGGCGGCTCAGGAGAGACCTTCTTGCTGTCTACAACTACCTGAAGGGAGGTTGTAGACAGGCAGGGGCTGGTCTCTTCTCCCAGGCAACCACCAACGGAACAAGAGGACACAGTCTCAAGCTGTGCCAGGGGAGGTTTAGGCTGGATGTTAGGAAGAAATTCTTCATAGAGAGAGTGATTGGCCATTGGAATGTGCTGCCCAGGAAGGTGGTGGAGACACCATCCCTGGAGGTGTTTAGGAGGAGGCTTGATGGGGTGCTTGGTGCCATGGTTTAGTTGATTAGATGGTGTTGGATGATAGGTAGGACTTGATCTCAAAGGTCTCTTCCGACCTGGTCTATTCTATTCTATTCTATTCTATTCTATTCTATCCTATCCTATCCTATCCTATCCTATCCTATCCTATCCTATCCTATCCTATCCATCCTATCCTATCCTATGTATATCTATCCTATCCTATCTATTCTATTCTATTCTATTCTATTCTATTCTATTCTATTCTATTTTCTATTCTATCCTATCCTATCCTATCCTATCCTATCCTATCCTATCCTATCCTATCCTATCCTAAAGTTCAGAGTCCTAGCTCACCATCCAGGCCGCTCTTCTCAGCCTCAAATCTATGCCCATCACCACTATTTGTCACTTCTATTTCTTCACCTTTT
This sequence comes from Colaptes auratus, assembly GCA_015227895.2. Lineage (NCBI taxonomy): Eukaryota > Metazoa > Chordata > Aves > Piciformes > Picidae > Colaptes > Colaptes auratus. The sequence continues at coordinate 1,320 of JAAWVA010001303.1, read as the reverse complement.
TTATTTCCCAGCATAGTGATGCAAAGGTTGTAGAGATCCCAGGGCAACTTGCATCTGTCCTTGACGAAGCTGATGGTCCCAGAGTCCACTGGAGAAAATTGATTGTGTCAGAGTAAATGAGCTGCTGCTGGGCTGAGAAGCCCCAACAAAGTCATGGTTTACGCTCAAGTGCCAACATTTTGGGGTTGCACATCAGGTATGGTTCAATACTAGGAGCCCTGAAGTATATGCCTGGACTTCAGAGAAAGCCTTACTACTCTGTTCTGTGTGTCAAATTAACTACCCAGTAGTGAGCTCCCGTTGGCCAGCTGCCACACCACAAAGCTCCCCATACAACCGCCTCAGAAATGGAAACTTGTTACTCCGGAGCTGTCCTGTGAATACCCGTTCTGTCAAGGCAGGAGGGAAGTATTTGGGCCAGGCAGGCTGAGAAAACAGAGAGGTGTTGGGTGTCAGGATTGATTTAAATGGGCTGCAGCTTTGCATGGGACAGATGAATCTCAGCATCCAGAGGATGGGAGGTAACCAGGATGAGGGGTTCAGGGGCTGGAGAAAATGTGCAAGAGATAAAGCCTCAGATTAAGAACCTGGGCCTCTTTAACCTGGGGGCAAAGAAAGAAAAATGACCAAGAGGGGATCTTATAAAGGTGTATAAATATCTAAACAGCAGAGGTGGTGAGGCCTGAGGTGTGTGCTCTTTTCTACAAGGACAAGGGGCAATGGGCACAATCTAGAACACGGGGGTTTCACTTGAACTGGGAAGAAACTTCTTTCCTTTGAGGGTGCCAGAGCCCTGGAGCAGGCTGCCCAGAGAGGCTGTGGAGTCTCCTCTGGAGACTTTCAAAACCCACCCAGACCTGTTCCTGTGAAGCCTGATCTAGGTGTACCTGCCTGAGCAGGAGTGTTGGACTAGATGACCTCTGGAGGTCCCTTTCAACCTCTACCATTCTGTGAGGTGCCTGAGAGTGTCATTTGATGAAAGAAGAGAGTATTGTCTGTTCCTCACACCTATTCTGTGAGGCTTCCTATCTCTTACCAGCACCCACAGGTAGTGATTGACTTCTGCTGCTGCAAACTCAATGGAGGTTGATCCTCAGGGGTCCTTTGAGGATAAACTCCTAGAGGACCTGGTAAATATGAGAGGGACAGATTCAGCTGCAGCAGACAGCCTGAAGTTCAGACAGCAGTGGGGGTACTGGTGCACTGCACAGAGCACAATGCTCACAGAGCCTTTCTGAGTATGTCCCACTTCAACATATGGTTTAATGGGCATGGTGGTGTTGGGTTGATAGTTGGACTTGATGATCTTAGAGGTCTTTT
>JAAWVA010001302.1:0-11261 GCA_015227895.2 Colaptes auratus | reverse complement strand
GGCTCTCTGGCACAGCTCAGCCCTGCCTCCATGCAGACATCCAAGCAGAGCACTTCACCTTCCTGGAGCAGCATTCTGTAGGTGGCCTCCAGCTCCGAGATCTCCTGGGCAGAAGGTCTTTTAGCAGTGGCTGCAATCCACAACCGCCCTCTGTGAGAGGTGTACCAGGTCCTGCCCTCCACCCTGCAGGACAGAGCAGAGCTCAGGCCAGCACCAACCACCCAGGGCACACAGCTCCTCCAACCCTGCCCCAGGCCAGCTCCTGCTGCTGGGCCCTGGCCCTGCCTCTTTCAACTCCAGGAACCTGGCAGCAGAGGAGAGCTGAGCTGGGCAGGGAACGATGGCAGCAGCAGAGGCTCTGCCCAGGGCTTCAGAGGGCACCACTGCCCTGCTGGGCATGGGGCAGGGCAGGCTGCTCATGCACTGCTCTGTGAGCTCACAAACAGGCACAGGAAGGGTGGCAGCAGCACAGGCTCTGCCCAGGGCTTCAGAGCAGGGCTGCAGGGGGCACCACTGCCCTGCTGGGCACTGGGCAGGGCAGGCTGCTCAAGCACTGCCCTGTGAGCTCACAGCTGGGCACAGCAAGGGTAGGATGGAGGGAGCAACAATGGCCCAGGGGTCTGAACGAGGTGGTACTGGCTCCTGGGGAGCACCAGGGGCAGGGGGTGCTGCAGGTGCAGGGGGGGGGCACTGCAGGTGCGGGGGGCAGCTGCTGGCCTTCCTGGACCCCCCGAGGCCTGTAGCTCTGCAGTGCCCCTAGCTGGGAAGGGGACTGTCTCTGCCCCCTGCAGTGAGCAATGCTGCAGAGGGCAGGAAAGGGCAAAGCAGATTGGTTATGAAGGGGAGGAGAGGTGAGGACCATGCTGGGCTGAAGGCATCTTCAGAGCTTACCAGCCCACAGCAGGAAGGTGGTGCAAGGGGAGGGAGCATGGCCTTGGGCTTTTATGCCACTGTTGGCTCTTGCTGAGGCACAAAGAGAGCAGCAGAACCTCCTGCACTCTTCAGCTGGTGTCCCCCAGGCTTCAGCCCAACTCTGCTGCAGCCTCTCTGCATCTGCCCCCTGCAGCTTCCAGGTTAGCTGCAACAGCAGCACTGAGCTGGGCAGCTCCTCACACAGGGGGGAGCAGGGGTGGCTGCTGAGCCCTAACCCTAAACCTAACCCTACCAGCAGCCCTTTGGCACTGCACAGAGCCCTCTGAGGAACACAACTTCCACCTCACCTACTGTCCTGAAGGGCTCCAGGAGAGCTGGGGAGGGACTCTGGACAAGGGCTGGGAGGGACAGGCTGAGGGACAATGGCTTGGAGCTGGGAGAGGGAGCCTGAGAGTGGAGATGAGGAGGAATAGTTGTTAGTGAGGCTGGGGAGACACTGGCACAGCTGCCCAGGAGGCTGTGCTGGCCCTCCTGCCTGGAGGTGGGATGAGGCCCTGAGCAGCCTGTGCTGGTGGGAGGGGTCCCTGCCCATGGCAGGGGCTGGAGCTGGATGGGCTCTGGGGTCCCTTCCAGCCCAACCCACTCTGAGATTCTATGATCATGAAGGACCTCCCAGCCTGTCTGCACCAAGAGACATCACTGCTCTGGGTGCCAAGCAGAGCCATGCCCTGCCCTCCAGCAGTGCCAAGGGGCTGGCAGGAGCAGGCAGGGGAGGGCTCAGCCAGGGCCTCCCGCAGCAGCCTGCTCGGTGCCTCCCCCAGCAGCCTGCCTGTGCTCAGCACACCCTGACCACAGCACCACTGGGGCTGCCACTCTGAGCCAGGCTGAAGGAGCCTGCAGCTCCCTCTGGGAAGCAGAGGGCTGACGGAGAGCCTCTGGCACGTGGCTGGGGGCCAGCCTGACCCTGAGCCTTGGCACTGACAAAGCAGAGCTGGTCAGGACACCTCCCAGCCCAGTCCCCCTTTACCTTTTGATCCCTCTGACGAGCAGGGAAGCCCAGGGCTGGTGCATGCTGAGGCACCAACCCTCGTCCGAGATCTCCTGCAGCTCTCGGTCCTGGATGCGCAGCCTGCTGCGCCCCGCGCCGGGCTGGCCGCCAGCCTCCCTGCCAGGGCAGCCTCTCCTCCCTGGCACCAAGCCAGCCTGCTCCACCCACTGCAGAGTGCCCAAAGAAACAACAGCGAGGTTAGCAGCTCCCTAGGAAGCACAAGCAGCTCTTCCTCACCTCAGGACAAAGGCATTGCTCTGACTGGGAGCCCTCCCTGGCGACCTCCTGGCGCTGCCGTGCCAGGACCTGGCAGCAGAGGCAGCACAGCCATGAGCTGCTCTGGGCAGCACTTCATGTCCCTGCACCACAGCTAAACTGTGGAGCCCGCTACACAGACAGGGACCTGGTGGAGCAAGGCCAGAGGAGGCCACAGCAGTGCTGGCAGCCCTCTGCTGTGAGGCCAGGCTGAGAGTTGGGGTGGTTCAGCCTGGAGAGGAGAAGGCTCCAGGGAGACCTTCTGGTGGCCTCTCAGTACGTCAAAGGCTGATCAGAAAGCTGGGGACAGACTTTTGAGCAGGGCTTTGGAGCACTTTGAGTTGTGACAGGACAAGGGCCAAAGGTGTGGAACAAAAAGAGATTCCCACTGGAGAGAAGGAACAGATTTTTGTGCTGAGGGTGGTGGAGACCCTGCCCCAGGCTGCCCAGAGAGGTGGGAGCTGCCCCATCCCGGGCACCATTGCAGTCAGGCTGCCTGGGGCTGTGAGCAGCCTGCTCTAGCTGCAGATGTCCCTGCTGGCTGCAGGGGGTTGGGCTGGATGAGCTTTGAAGGTCCCTTCCAAGCCAACCCAGTCTGTGGCTCTGTGGGTTTAAGGAGCAGCTCTCCCTGTGGCTGTCTCAGAGCACCCCCAGCAGGATCCAGCTTTTCCCACACACTCCCAGCCTGCAGCACCCAGAGCTGGGAATCACTCCCTCCAGACGCTCCCTGACCACCAGCAGCACCAGGATGCCAGGGCAGCCAAGGGGCAGACATTGTGCCCTTGGCAACTGTGGTAGGAAAGACTTCACAGAGAGCTGGCAACATGGCAGATCCTCCTGCAGAGGAGGCAGGAGGCTGAAACAGCGAGGAGCCCAACCTGCCAGGAGCAGGGAGCGGGCCAGGGCCTGGGCAAAGCCTCCTGTGCCCAGCTCAGGGGGGAACAAGGAGCTCACAGGCATGGCTGAGGAAGGAACTCCCACAAACACGGTGGGATTTACAGCTCTAGAGCCCAGCTGCCCCACAGCTAGTCTTTGGTCTGGAATAAACCTGCACCCCCACTGACCAGAGGAGCAGGCTGGAGAAGCCTTGGATTCACCAGGACACCACAGCTCTGTGCCTCAGGGCTCCTGGCTGGCTGGCTGAGGGTGCCACAATGAATGGCTTCAATGGTCTCATCCAGCCTGCAGAAACAAAGAGGGGCTGTGAAACTTCCCTGCCACCCCCAGCAGTCCTTCCCTTCTCCCCACACCAACAGCCCTGACCCAAAGCACTCTGGTGCCACCTCCAGTTCCTGGCTCACCCTGATTCCAGTCACCTCTGTGCTGCAGGAACTCAGCCTGCTTTGAACCTCACATCATGGAATCTGGAACTGGTTGGGTTGGAGAAGCCCTTTCAGATCCTCCAGCCCAACCATTACCTAACTCTGCCCAGGCTGGGGCTAAGCCATGGTCCTCAGCACCACAGCTCTGCCCTGGAAACGCCCCCAGGGATGGGGATTCAGCCACCTCCCTGGGCAGCCTGGGTCAGGGCTTGGGAACCCTTGCAGTGAAGGAGTTCCTCCTCATGTCCAACCTAAACCTGCCCTGGAGCAGCTTGAGGCCTTCTCCTCTCATCCTATCACTTCTTACCTGGGACAAGAGCCCAGCCCCAGCTCCCTGCAGCCTCCTCTCAGGGAGCTGCAGAGAGCAATGAGGTCTCCCTCAGCCTCCTCTGCTCCACACCAACCCCCCCAGCTCCCTCAGCTGCTCCTCCCCAGCCCTCTTCTCCTGACCCTTCCCCAGCTCTGCTGCCCTTCTCTGGCCCTGCTCCAGCCCTCGATGTGCCCCCTGCAGTGAGCCAGGCCTGCTGCAGCTCCCCTCTGCAGGCCACTTTGTCTCTAACAGACACACCAGGTGCTGACAGCCTTGCAAGCCCCAGGCAGTTGGGCTTAGGAGAGGGTCCCAGCTCAGCTGTGCTGGAGGAGGAGATCTGCTGCAAGCCAGAGAGACCCCCCAAGGAAGAAAGAACATGCTGCAGGTGCTGGAAGGTGTCCAGAGAAGGGCCCCGAGGAGGAGCAGAGGGCTGGAGCTGCTGTGCTCTGGAGACAGCCTGAGAGAGTTGGGCTTGTGCAGGCTGGAGAGGAGAAGGCTCCCAGGAGACCTTCTGGTGGCCTTCCAGCATCTGCAGGGGGCTCCAGGAAAGCTGGGGAGGGACTTTGGAGGGGGTCAGGGAGGGACAGGGGTCTGGGACACCTCTGAGGGGGGCAGGGATGAGGCCTGGGCCAGGGAGCCAGCAATGGGCACTGGCAGCCCAGAAGGCCAAGGGCAGCTCAGCTGCCAGTGCCCATTGCCAGAGGGGGAGGGAGAGTATCCTGCCCCTGCTCTGGGGTGTCAGGGAGGGACCGGCCTGGGGGGATGGAGCAGCACTGGAAGTGGGAGATTGAGCTTGGCTGTGAGGAAGAAGTTGTTGCCCATGAGGGTGGTGAGAGCCTGGGCACAGGCTGCCCAGGGAGGTGGTGGCAGCCTCCTGCCTGGAGGTGTTTGCAGCCAGGCTGGAGGTGGCTGTGAGCAGCCTGCTGTGGTGTGAGGTGTCCCTGCCCATGGCAGGGGGCTGGAGCTGGCTGAGCCTTGGGGTCCCTTCCAGCCCTGACAGTTGTGTGACTCTGTGATGGGTTCCTGCAGGCCTGGGATCAGACCCTGCCAGGGAAGTGAGGAGCTTGCTCAGACCTCACCATGAGGAGGAACTTCTGCACTGTGAGGGTCCCAGAGGCCTGGAGCAGGCTGCCCAGAGAGGTTGTGGAGTCTCCTTCCCTGGAGCCTTCCCAGCCCTGTCTGGATGTGTTCCTGTGTGCCCTGTGCTGGATCCTCTGCTCCTGCTCTGGCAGGGGCTTGGACTGGCAGCTCTCCAGAGGTCCCTTCCCACCCCTGACCTCCTGTGGGCCGTGATGATTCCGTGACACCAACCTGTGTCCTAGTGCCCCAGGCGCCCCCCAGGGCTCTGCTTGCCCAGCTCCCCGCGGCCCTGCTGCTGCAGAGGCTGCCCTGCCGGCGGCTGCGGTCACTCACTCGCTGTGGTAGCGCTGGGCGGCGCTGTCCTCCCGCACCTGCCTGCCGGCGAAGTCCAGGGTGAAGGTGGTGGCGCGGCGGGCGGCGTGGCGCAGCTCCCGCAGCTCCTGCTCCCGCCGCCGCAGCGCCTCCCGCTCCTGCTTCGACAGCCACTGGTTGGAGTCGGTGGCGAAGTAATCGCACTCATCGTCGATGACCTGGGTGCGGCGCACGCTGCCGGCACAGCGCCGCGGGCAGGGAGCGATCAGCGCCGCAGCGCAGTGCCCGCCCCTGCCCACGCCTCCCCCTGCCTGCCCCCCGCCTCCCCCCGCCCCTGCCTGCCCCACGCCTCCCCCCGCCCCCTGCCTGCCCCACGCCTCCCCCCTGCCCCCTGCCTGCCCCACGCCTCCCCCCTGCCTCCCCCTTCTCCCTGCCTGCCCCACGCCTCCCCCGCCTCCCCCTTCTCCCTGCCTGCCCCACGCCGCCCCCCTGCTCCCTGCCTGCCCCCCGCCTCCCCCTGCCTGCCCCACGCCTCCCCTGCCCCTGCCTGCCCACGCCTCCCCCTGCCCCTGCCTGCCCCACGCCTCCCCTGCTCCCTGCCTGCCCCACGCCTCCCCCCTGCCTGTCCCACGCCTCCCCTGCCTGCCCCCACCTCCCCCTGCTCCCTGCCTGCCCCACGCCTCCCCCCTGCTCCTGCCGCCCCACGCCTCCCCCCTGCTCCCTGCCTGCCCCACACCTCCCCCTGCTCCCTGCCTGCCCCACACCTCCCCCTGCTCCCTGCCTGCCCCACGCCTCCCCTGCCTGCCCCACGCCTCCCCCCTGCTCCCTGCCTGCCCCACGCCTCCCCCCTGCTCCCTGCCTGCCCCACGCCTCCCCCCTGCTCCCTGCCTGCCCCACGCCTCCCCCTGCTGCCCCACGCCTCCCCCCTGCTCCCTGCCTGCCCCACGCCTCCCCTGCTCCCTGCCGCCCGCCTCCCCTGCTCCCTGCCTGCCCACGCCTCCCCCTGCCTGCCCCACGCCTCCCCCTGCCCTGCCCCACGCCTCCCCCTGCTCCCTGCCTGCCCCACGCCTCCCCCCTGCTTCCCTGCCTGCCCCACGCCTCCCCCTGCTCCCTGCCTGCCCACGCCTCCCCTGCCTGCCCCCCGCCTCCCCCTGCCTGCCCCACGCCTCCCCCCTGCTCCCTGCCTGCCCCACGCCTCCCCCTGCCTGCCCCACGCCTCCCCCTGCTCCCTGCCTGCCCCACGCCTCCCCCTGCTCCCTGCCTGCCCCACGCCTCCCCTGCCTGCCCCACGCCTCCCTGCCTGCCCCACGCCTCCCCCCTGCTCCTGCCTGCCCACGCCTCCCCTGCCTGCCCCACGCCTCCCCCCTGCTCCCTGCCTGCCCCACGCCTCCCCCCTGCTCCCTGCCTGCCCCACGCCTCCCCCTGCTCCCTGCCTGCCCCACGCCTCCCCTGCCTGCCCCACGCCTCCCCCCTGCTCCCTGCCTGCCCCACGCCTCCCCCCTGCTCCTGCCTGCCCACGCCTCCCCCTGCTCCTGCCTGCCCCACGCCTCCCCCTGCTCCCTGCCTGCCCCACGCCTCCCCCTGCCTGCCCACGCCTCCCCCTGCCTGCCCCACGCCTCCCCCCTGCTCCCTGCCTGCCCACGCCTCCCCCTGCTCCCTGCCTGCCCCACGCCTCCCCCTGCTCCCTGCTGCCCCCACGCCTCCCCTGCCTGCCCCACGCCCTCCCCCTGCTCCCTGCCTGCCCCACGCCTCCCCCTGCTCCCTGCCTGCCCACGCCTCCCCCTGCTCCCTGCCTGCCCCACGCCTCCCCCTGCCTGCCCCACGCCTCCCCCTGCCTGCCCCACGCCTCCCCCTGCTCCCTGCCTGCCCCACGCCTCCCCCTGCCTGCCCCACGCCTCCCCCTGCCTGCCCCACGCCTCTCCCTGCCTGCCCCACGCCTCCCCCTGCTCCCTGCCTGCCCCACGCCTCCCCTGCTCCCTGCCTGCCCCACGCCTCCCCCTGCCTGCCCCACGCCTCCCCCTGCCTGCCCCACGCCTCCCCCTGCCTGCCCCACGCCTCCCCCCTGCTCCCTGCCTGCCCCACGCCTCCCCCCTGCTCCCTGCCTGCCCCCTGCTCTCTGCCTGCCCCACGCCTCCCCCCTGCTCCCTGCCTGCCCCTGCTCTCTGCCTGCCCACGCCTCCCTCCTGCCTGCCCCTGCTCTGCCTGCAGAGCTGCACTGGCACTGCCCACGATGTGAGGACAGGCAGGCAGCACCCAGCCCAGGGGCTCACTGCTTCCACCACTGCTCAGGTGTCTGCAGCCACAGCTCAGGTGTTAGGAGGAGGTCTGTAAGGGTGCTGTGAGCCTGGCAGGCACCTGATGCTCTTTCACAGGAGCTTCTCACCTTGTCCTGTCAAACTCCAGCAGCTTGTCTTTGTGCTTCACAGCCTGCTCCAGGCCTGCCTTCAGCCTTGCTTCCTCCCGAGGCAGCAACTCTTTGCTCCTGGCATCCAAGCTCCCTGAGCCCTCAGCACCTGAGAGGGGAAAATCAAATCACAGCTCCACACTCAGCTGTTCACAGCCCAGCCTTGGGGAGCCTGGCTGCAAGAGATGTCCCCCAAAGCCAGGTGCTACCCAGGAACCAACAGCAGCATTTCACACCCAGATCAGCACCTTCCCAGAGCAGGCCCAAGCTCCACGTTTCCCTCCAGCTGCTTTCCCTGATGCCTTCCTCCAAAGAGCAGGAAGCAGGGAAACACCAGAGAGACCACAGCCAGGTAGTGCTCAGAGAGAAGGTCACAGCCCACAGGAGGTTAGGGGTTGGAAGGGACCTCTGGAGAGCTGTCAGTTCAGCCCCCTGCCAGAGCAGGAGCAGAGAATCCAGCACAGGGCACACAGGAACACATCCAGACAGGGCTGGGAAGGCTCCAGGGAAGGAGACTCCACAACCTCTCTGGGCAGCTGCTCCAGGCCTCTGGGACCCCCACAGTGCAGAGGTTGCTCCTCAGATCTTGGTCCACCCTACCCTAACAATTTGGGCAGTCCAAACCACTTCCATCACCAAGCACAGGCCTTGAGTCCCCCTCCCAAGAGCCTCAGCATTGTCACCTTCACAGAGTGGCTCTTGGTCACACCAGAGGGCATCCAGCCTGCTGCTGGCCAGGCCTCTGGCAGAGGAGACCCTCCCCCAGGGCACTGCAGCCCAGCTGCTCTTATGGATGGGGACATCAATTCCCAGAAGCCACCACCCAGAGGGACCTGGGCAGGCTTCAGAGCTGGGCCCAGGACAACCTCCTGAGGCTCAACAAGGCCAAGGGCAAGGTCCTGCAGCTGGGGCAGGGCAATCCCAGGCACTGCTAGAGGCTGGGCAGGGACTGGCTGCAGAGCAGCCCTGGAGAAAAGGCCTTGGGGGGGGCTGGGGGAGGAGAAGCTCAGCAGGAGCCAGCAGGGAGCACTTGCAGCCCAGAGAGCCAAGCAGAGCCTGGGCTGCAGCCAGAGAAGTGTGGCCAGCAGGGCCAGGGAGGGGATTCTGCCCCTCTGCTCCACTCTGCTGAGAGCACAGCTGCAGCTCTGGGGCCAGACCTGGAGCCTCTGTGCCAGGAAGGCTCTGGAGGGGCTGGAAGGTGTCCAGAGAAGGGCCCCGAGGAGGAGCAGAGGGCTGGAGCTGCTGTGCTCTGGAGACAGCCTGAGAGAGTTGGGCTTGTGCAGGCTGGAGAGGAGAAGGCTCCCAGGAGCCTTCTGGTGGCCTTCCAGCATCTGCAGGGGGCTCCAGGAAGCTGGGAGGGACTTTGGAGGGGGTCAGGGAGGGATAGGGGTCTGGACACCCTCTGAGGGGGGCAGGAATCAGGGCGGGCCAGGGAGCCAGCAATGGGCACTGGCAGCCCAGAAGGCCAAGGGCAGCTCAGCTGCCAGTGCCCATTGCCAGAGGGGGGGGGGAGAGGATCCTGCCCCTCTGCTGGGGTGTCAGGGAGGGACAGGACTGGGGGGGATGGAGCAGCACTAGAAGTGGGGAGATTGAGCCTGGATGTGAGGAAGAAGTTGTTGCCCAGGAGGGTGGTGAGAGCCTGGCACAGGCTGCCCAGGGAGGTGGTGGCAGCCTCCTGCCTGGAGGGGTTTGCAGCCAGGCTGGAGGTGGCTGTGAGCAGCCTGTCTGACCAAAACCACAGTGGCACAGCCCCCTGAACTCCACAGAACCCACCACTCAGGGGAGCACCTTCATTTGGGTGTAAGCAAGGAGCCCTGTGGTTGATGCTCCTCAGTTTTTCCCTCCCAGGACAAAGCGCTCTCCACATTCTAGCCAGCACCTGCACACAGCAGAAGTGAAGAGCAAGGAAACAGGAGGCAAAGGGCAGCCTGAGCACAGCAGGAGCTCTGAGGGAACGATCCCAGGCCCACTGTGATCAGCTGCTGCCCCCAAGGACCTCCTAACAGCTCTGAAGAGAGCCCAGAGCAGACACTTCCCCAGCTCTTCAGCAGAGACCCTGGGTGAGCCTGGCTGCACTTCAGCTAAAGCCACCCAGCCCCAGCCTGCCCTGGGCTTGGCTGGGAGGCTGCCTGACACTGCCTCTTGCTTTCCTTGCCTCTGCTCCTGCTTTGAGCTGCCAAGAGAAGTGTCAGACAACAAGAGGCATCAGAGAACACTAACCACACACAGCAGCTCTGCAGACCCAGCACAGCACCTCAGCTGCCACAGCACACACTCCAGGTAAGGCAGGGAGTTCTCCAGGGGACACCAATGTGCCCTTCTGGCCAAGAATTCAGCCAATGGCATCCTGGGGGGCAGCAAGAACACTGTGGCCAGCAGCTCCAGGGAGGCTCTCCTCCTGCTCTGCTCTGTCCAGGTGAAGCCACAGCTGGAATATTGTGTCCAGCTCTGGGCTCCCCTGTTCAAGAGGGACAGGGACTTGCTGGAGAGGGGACAGCAAAGGGCTGCAGAGCTGCTGAGGGCTCTGCAACAGCTCTGTGAGGAGAGTTGGAGCTGTTTAGGCTGGAGAGGAGCAGCCTGAGGGGGATCTGATCAGTGCTGATCAATACTTCAAGGGTGGTGTCAGCAGGATGGGACCAGGCTTTGTTCAGTGGTGCCCAGGGACAGGACAAGGGGCAGTGGGCACAGACTGGAACAGCAGAAGTTCATCTGAACAGGAGGAGGAACTTCTGCAAGTGAAGGGTGCTGAGCCCTGGGGCAGGCTGCCCAGGGAGCTGCTGGAGTCTCCAGCCTTGGAGTCCTTCAGAGCCTGCCTGGATGTGCTCTGTGTGCCCTGCTCTGGGGGCTCCTGCCCTGGCAGAGGGCTGGGGCTGGATGATCTGCACAGGTCCTTCCAAGCCCTGGGGCTCTGTAAGCAGTGGGATTGATCACCCCACAGCTGTGCCACTGCTGCTGACCTGCCATGAGCTTCTTGAGCAGCTTCTGGCTCTTGTTGGAGTCGCGCTGGAGGATGTCCTGCTCCTCTTTAGTGCACACCTGAGGGAGAAGCAGCAAAGGAGCTCTTAAGAAGGGCACCACAGGCCTCAGCAGCTTCAGAGAAGTGGCCAACAAGCTGCTCACAATGGCCAAGGCAGCTCACAGCTCCTTCCCTCTGGTGCTGTTCCCACAGGGAGAAGCCCAGAAGCTCAATCCCTACTAAAAGCAATCCAGGAGAAAGGTGCAGCTTGGTCCTTCTGGGCTCTGTGAGCGAGCAAACTGCTCAGTGGACCCCAAGAGCAGGAGAAAGGCTCAGAACCTCCCTGAGCACATGAACAACTCTTCACATTGAGGTCCTCTCTCTTGGTTGGCCACTTGCAGCTAAACAGACCTCTAAATCCACTCAGTCACAGAGCCACCCAACATCAGAACATGAGGGGTCAGAAGGGACCTCTGAAGCTCATCAAATCCAACCCCCTGCCAGAGCAGGACCACCCAGGTCAGGTCACACAGGAATGCACCCAAACAGGGCTGGAAAGTCTCCAGAGGAGCAGAGCAGACCCCAGGGCCAGGGCAGGCTCCAGAGGAGCAGAGCAGACCCCAGGGCCAGGGCAGGCTCCAGAGGAGCAGAGCAGACCCCAGGGCCAGGGCAGGCTCCAGAGGAGCAGAGCAGACCCCAGG
>JAAWVA010001301.1:0-11273 GCA_015227895.2 Colaptes auratus | reverse complement strand
AATTCAGCTGCAGGTTTTGAGCAGAAAAGTAGAAAAATATCAACAAATCACCATTGGGTGTAAAAAGGCAAAACAAAAGATTATTCTAAACAAATTCATTGGATAAATGTCTGGGGTAAAAGGAGCTGAATGATAACAATTCTTCACATTTCCCTTCCATTCCCATGCCTTTTCTCTTCTCTTCTGACCTTGGCTGCTGTGCTTTGCCTGACCTTTGAGATGCAGTCCACCTGGACTTCAGCAAGGCCTTTGACACCGCCCCCCACAGCAAACTGCTGGCCAAGCTGTCAGCCCCTAGTTTGGACAGCAGCACTCTGAACTGGGTTAGGAACTGGCTGGAGGGCTGAGCCCAGAGAGTGGTGGTGAATCGTGCCACATCCAGCTGGCAGCCAGGCACTAGTGGTGTCCCCCAGGGAGAAGTTGATTCTGTGTTTTCAAACCCATTCACACTACTACATCAATTCATTGGAGTGCAAGTCAAGGGAAAAGGGAAAAGATATTTCTCAGAGGTTCAGATGAATATTGGCAGTAAATTGATTACCCTCACACTTCAAGATTTGCCAGCAAAGCAAAAAACAAAGCAAAACAAAAACCTCATTGAGGATGCTGACAGGTTTGAGGCTGGTTGGGCTTTTAGTCTTCTTCTCCTTTCAGCAGCATTTTGCTCAGCCCTAATCTCCATCCTGTTTGCGTTGCCTAGGACCGAGCTAGCGATCTTGTTATGGGGATGCCGTGATAGATCTGTCCATAATCACAAACTGACAGGGTTATCAGTCACAAAGTTGAACTGGGTTAAAATGAAATGCACCTCACTGAGCAAGACCCCTTGGATGTTCCACTTTCCTGGTTTCATCCTTCCTGAGCTTAATTGAGCACTCATTGAAGTCGGTGCAAGAAATGAAACTCTCTTGGCTTTCCCTCTCTGCTCTCTCCACCAGCAGCTTTCCTTTATTTGAACCACCTAATTGGTGACTTCTATGCTTAGTTTTCTCCCTTCACTGATTTGATATTATTAGGACATGAGCAAACTGAAGTGGAAGGAAGGAGAGAGTCCACAGATCATGGAAGTAGGGGCTGGCCACTTGGGAGGAGTACAAGGTGGCTGTCAGAGGATGTAGGGAGGCTACTAGGAAAGAAGGTCTCCTTGGAATCCAACCTTGCAAGGGAGGCCAAGGACAGCAGAAAGGGCTCCTTTGAATACATTGCAGGAAGAACTAACACCACAGAATCATAGAATCAATAAGGTTGGAAAAGACCTCAGACCTCCTGGCCTGTATGAGGAACAGAAATGTGCCCAGGTGGCCAAGAAGGCCAATGGCATCCTGGCCTGCAGCAGGAACAGTGTGGCCAGCAGGAGCAGGGAGGTCATTCTGCCCTGTGCTCAGCACTGCTTAGGCCACACCTTGAGTCCTGGGTCCAGTTCTGGCTCCTGAGTTTAGGAAAGATGTTGAGCTGCTGGAAGGTGTCTAGAGAAGGGCAACAAAGCTGGGGAGGGGTCTGGAGCACAGCCTGTGAGGAGAGGCTGAGGGAGCTGAGCTTGCTTAGCCTGCAGAAGAGGAGGCTCAGGGGAGACCTTCTTGCTCTCTCCAACTCCCTGAAGGGAGGTTGTAGCCAGGTGGGGATTGGTCTCTTCTGCCAGGCAAGCAGCACCAGAACAAGAGGACACAGTTTTGAGCTGCTTAGGCTGGAGGTGAGGAGAAAGCTCTTCCTGGAAAGAGAGATTTGCCATTGGAATGTGCTGCCCAGGGAGGTGGTGGAGTCCACCATCCCTGGAGGTGTTCTAGAAAGGCTTGGATGTGGCACTTGGAGCCATGGTTTAGTTATCCTGAGGTGTTAGGTATTATGTCATAGGTTGGACTTGATGATCTCTGAGGTCTTTTCCAACCTGGTTGATTCTGTGATTCTGTGAAATAAATCAGTGCTGAAAACGAAGAAGTCAGCCAGCTTGGGAAGAGTGCAAGCCTTTTAATTAGGCTGCTTTTCACATCTTTAGTTTTATTATGTGTGGTGTAATGAATGGAGATTGTTAACTAGGCTGCCAAGACAGATGCTGTGTGGTTAACTGCCTTGGAGAGAAATAATAGCAAATTATATCTGTCTTGTAAATTTTATTTTAGTTTTTTTAATGCTTTTGCCCTGTAAAGTTTACTACCCTATTAAATCTGCACATTAGCTTGCTTAGGAGGTTTGCAGAGGATTTCCTAAGTAGATGGCATCATTTTGAACCAGCACCTCTCAGACATTCATGGTTATAATTTAGTTTATAGGCGGAGGGAACCATGAGAGATTCTTTTTTTCCCTTTTCCTTATTTCCAAAGTCAGATTAAGAGAGAGACCCTCCGAAATTCATGGAACCATAGACCCAGAGAATCAGCAAGGTTGGAAAAGACCTCAGAGATCATCGAGTCCAACCTATTACCTAATACCTAACACCTCAGGACAACTAAACCATGGTTCCAAGTGCCATATCCAAGCCTTTCTTGAAGACCTCCAGGGACAGTGACTCCACCACCTCCCTGGGCAGCACATTCCAGTGGCCAATCTCTCTTGCTGGAAGAACTTCTTCCTAACATCCAGCCTAAACCTCCCCCGGTGCAGCCTGAGACTGTGTCCTCTTGTTCTGGTACTGGCTGCCTGGGAGAAGAGACCAACCTCTGCCTGGCTACAACCTCCCTTCAGGTAGTTGTAGAGAGCAAGAAGGTCTCCCCTGAGCCTCCTCTTCTCCAGGCTAAGCAACCCCAGCTCCCTCAGCCTCTCCTCACAGGGCTGTGCTCCAGACCCCTCCCCAGCCTTGTTGTCCTTCTCTGGACACATTCAAGTATCTCAATGAATTATGCTGTCCAATTGCAGAGGCAAAAATCAATCTACTTAAAAATATTGGAAATATATCTGATCCATTGCAGGGCAGCTCAGCTTTTTTCACTCTTTCCTTTTTAAGCATCCTGGCAATAAGTCATGGTGTGTAGATAGAGAGTGATTTACCTTCAACAATAATAATAATGGAAATAGATACATCAGGAAAATGCAATGATTACTTAAGACCCAGAAAAGCAGCTTCATGAGGAATTGTGGCCAGCAGGTAGAGAGAGGTGATTCTGCTGCTGATTCTGCTGCTTTGCTCTACTCTGCTGAGTCTGCCCAGACAGGTTGTGGAGTCTCCTCAAGAGACATTCAAAACCTGCCTGGAAGTGTGTGACCTGCCCTAGGGGATCCTGCTCTGGCAGGGAGGTTGGACTGGATGATCTCTAGAGTTTCCTTCCAACCCCTAACATTCTGTGATTCTGTGATCATCCAGGTCAACCATCAACCCACAACTACCATGCTCACTAAACCATCCTGCATCATGGGTTGCATCACTGCATCAGCATGATACACTTGCCATTATTGGCATCCTGGCCTGTGTCAGAAATGCTCTGTCCAGGAAGAGTAAGGAGGTGATTGTCCCCTTGTACCCTGCTCTGGTGAGGCCACACCTCGAATGTTGTGTCCAGTTTTGGGCACTTCAATACAAGAGAGATGTGGAGGTGCTGGAGCCAGGGCAGAGGAGGGCAAGGAAGCTGGGAAGGGCCTGGAGAACAACCTGATGAGGAGCAACTGAAGGAGCTGGGGATGGTTAGTGTGAAACAGAGGAGGCTGAGGGGAGACCTCATTGCTCTCTACAGCTCCCTGAAAGGACACTGTGGAGAGGCTGCTGCTGGTCTCTTCTCACAGGTAATTAGTGACAGAACAAGAGGGAATGGCCTCAAGCTGCCACTGGGTAGGTTGAGACTGGACAGTAGGAAACATTTTTTCCCAGCAAGAGTGGTCAGGGATTGGAATGTGCTGCCCAAGGAGGTGGTGGAGTGCCAAGCCTGGATGTGTTTCAGGGTTGTTTGGATGTGGTGCTTGGGACTATGGTTTAGGGGTGACCCTTGTAGAGTAGGGCTCTGGGTTGGACTTGGTAATCCCTAGGTAAAGAATGGAAGTATAGTTTTGAACAGGCTGCCCAGGGAGGTGGTGGAGTCACCATCTCTGGAGGTATTTAAGAGATGTGGATGTGGTGCTCAGGGATGTGGTTTAGTGGCAATAGCTTAGGAGAAGAGGTGGGGCAGTGAGCTCTAAGCAAGTGATTGGATTGGATGATCTCAAAGATCTCCTCTAACCTCCACAGTTCTAAGATTCTATGATTATTGAACGTTCTTCTGCAGTCAGTTTTGTCCAAATCTGGCAGATAATGCTCCTTTCCTTTGCTATCCCTGCTGCTGACTGGATGTGACAACTGAAGCTGCTGCAAGCCACAGGTAGACAGAGGAGGTGAAATGGTCAAAACAGTGTGACTGAAGAGCTTAAAAATGGGAGCCATAAACCAAGCTGCCAATTCACTTTACAAGCAATTCATATCTCACTCTGTGAGGAAAGATATTTTTATTGCTCTCACAGCAGCCATAAATCATGGTGAAAATTTGTTAGGAAAATACAGCCTTGAACAGGGGAAAAAGCAAATCCTTGTCACACCTAAAAGCTCAGAAAAAATATCCTGGAGTTACTCAAAACTCTCCTTGGGTGCTGAGGAGGAATTGGATGAAGTACCTGAAAAGGGCCTTCAAGGAAGCTGGGAAGGGACTTGGTGCAATAGGATGAGAGGGAATGGATTGAAGCGTGAGGAGGGCAGATTTAGACTGGAGATTAGGAAGAAATTCTTTACAGGGAGGGTGGTGAGACACTGGAACAGGCTGCAGATGGCCCCTGCCTGCAGGGTGCAAGGTCAGTCTGGATAAGACTTGGATTTCATCCAGGGGAAGGTGTCCCTGCTCAGGGGAGGGTTGGAACTAGATGATCTTTAAGGTCCCTTCCAACCCAAACCATCTGATGAGTCTATGAATCTAGGAAAGTGGGAGCTCAGCCCCCAGTTAAGATGCATTTAGAACAAGGAGCAATGGATGTAAGCTGCAGCACAGGAGGTTCCACCTCAACACAAAGGGGAACTTTACTGTAGGCTCACAGAGCACTGGAACAGGCTGCACAGAGAGGTTGTGGAGTCTCCTCTGGAGACTTTCAAGGCCTGTCTGGATGGGTTCCTGTGTGACCTGAGCTAGACTGTATGGTCCTGCTCTGGCAGGGGGGTTGGACTTGATGATCTCTTTGGGTCCCTTCCAGCCCCTGACATTGACATCCTATGAGCCTGTGAGCCTGTGATCTCTGTGGTTCTCAGATTGCCCTGGTCACCCTTTTCTACTTTCCTCATCTCTAATTTGCTCAGCAGTTCACACAGTGCTGTATGTTGTCCAGCTCTTGCTGAAGTCCATAGAATCACTGAATGTTAGGAGCTGGAAGGGGCCTCAAAAGATCATCTCCTGCAACTCCCCTGCCAGAGCAGGATCACCCAGGGCAGGTCACACAGGAGGTGTTGCTCTGGCAGAGCTCCTCAGCTTTTGGTTGTTCTCATGGGTTCATTTGCCATTGACAGAAGGTGGAAAGCAATCATAGAATGATAGGGGGTGGAAGGAACCTCTGGAGTTAATCTAGTCCAACTCCTGTGCCAAAGCAGGATCACCCGAGCAGGCCACCAGGACCTCATTCCTGTTGATAATGATGTGCAGGGTGAGTGCAAGAGGCTGGAGCCAGGCTCTGCTTGATGATGTCCACGCCAGCACAAGGGGCAGTGGTGGAAGCTGAGGCAGAGGAAGTGCCATGGAAACATGAGAGAAATTTTTTTTTCACTGTAAGTGTGAGAGAACCCTGGAACAGGCTGCCCAGGGGGCTTGTGGAATCTCCCCCTCTGGAGGGATTCAAGACCTGCCTGGTTGTGTTCCTGTGTGATCTGTTCTAGGTGATGCTGCTCTGGCAGGGGGGTTGGACTGGATGATCCATTGAGGTCCCCTCTAAGCCCCTAATATTCTGTGATTCAGTGGAAGCACCTTTCTTGAAAACTTTGTAAATGCAAACCTTGCCTGGCTTAATGAGGCCAGGGGAGTTTCATTTTTATTTCATTACTGGAGCAATAAATCTTTGCAGCTGAGGTGCTGTTCATGTATCTGAATCTATTACTCTGATGTCGTTGCTAAGGATGCTGAGGGACTTGGTTGAGCAACAGGCTTGGTAGAGTTAGGAATGATTGGACTTGAGGATCTTAAAAGGACTTTTCCAACCAATACAATTCTCTCATTCTATACCCCCCCAAATTTTCTAGATAGGTATTGGCTTGCTGGAAGGTGTCCAGAGAAGGGCAACAAAGCTGGGGAGGGGTCTGGAGCACAGCCCTGGGAGGAGAGGCTGAGGGAGCTGGGCTTGCTTAGCCTGGAGAAGAGGAGGCTCAGGGGAGATCTTCTTGCTCTCTACAACTCCCTGCAGGGAGGTTGTAGCCAGGTGGGGGTTGGTCTCTACTCCCAGGCACCCAGCACCAGTACAAGAGGACACAGTCTCAAGCTGTGCCAGGGGAGGTTTAGGATGGATGTTAGGGAGAAGTTCTTCCAGCAAGAGAGACTGGCCCTTGGAATGTGCTGCCCAGGGAGGTGGTGGAGTCACCATCCCTGGAGGTGTTTAGGAAGAGCCTGGCTGAGGCACTTGGAGCCATGGTGTAGTTGCTTAGATGGTATTGGGTGGTAGGTTGGACTTGATGATCCTGAGGTCTTTTCCAACCTGGTTCATTCTAATTCTGTTGTATTCTATATAAATATACCTCAATCTGAAATGTATAAAATATCTATAAACCACACCCATATACAAAATAAAGAAATACAAATAGATAACAAACTAAAGTATCAATGAAAGTGTATAAAAATATTGCTGTTAAAAACCTCCAAAGGTAACAAAACTGTCTTTGCTGCAGGACATTTCCACATCTCTCCAGGCTCCTGCAAGCGCTGAGAGCATTTCCCTTCCCCCCTCCTCCTCCTTTTGCAGCACCTTGCGAGGACTGAGCTTTTAATCAGGACTTCCACAGTGTTGAACTTAATGTTCCCTGTCAGGATATTCCACCAGTTCTGCTCTTTGAACCTCAAATTAAACAAATAACCAGGGAAGAAACAGGGCTGTCACAAATGCATGAAGGAATGCTCAGAAGAGGACAAGGATCAATTATTCCCATTAGCAAATGAGGGTTGAAGCAGGGATGCTTTAAGAGTATAGGGGAAATATGCAGGCTGAATATTGCATAAAGCATTGATAGAAATTAACTGCAACAAGCCATTTTAATGAGGAGGCAGGAGATGGGCAAGGTTAGGAATCTTCTTTTTTGGAGTGGTTAGGCTAATTCTCACTGACAGGATGGGAGGGCTCCACATATTAATGACCAGCTAAAGGGTTGCTCTACTCCAAATCATTCTTGTGGGTCTAAACCTCTCTTTTGAGCTCAAAATAAAGGCAGTGAGGAGGACTCTTTCCATTTCTCAAGGGCAGGAAAGCTATAAGCCAGAGGCTGTGTGCATTTTTCACCCAGATGAAACCTGGGCTAGAAGTAGGAGTCTCCAAAGAGCAGCAGCCTGCCTGCTGGTCCTCCAGAGCGAAAGGGAATAACATATAAATGAGATTCCAGTTGAACTTTCCGCTGCTCCCTTACTATCCATCACCACTAACAGATTTCCTGCACGGTCATAGATCCAGAGCTGTGTTTTGTGTGACTTTTGATAGATGAGTGCCCCATATTTTCTTCCACAGAATGTGCTGAATGGGCTTCCCATCTATCTTCTACCACAGACTTCTCTGTTGCATGTGCAACTCCTCCTCTCCAGCCAGGGAACCGACTGAAAATAACTGCACTGCTGCTCCCTGACAAGCAGGACCAAGGAGGTGGTTGTCACCCTGGACTCAGACCTGGTGAGGCCACAGCTTGAGTACTGGGTTCAGTTTTGGGGCCCTGTCTCCAGGAAAGGCATTGAGGTGCTGGAGAGTGTCCAGAGAAAGGCAACAAAGCTGGCAAAGGGTCTGGAGAACAGGGCTGGTGAAGAGTGGCTGCAGGAATTGGGGGAGTTTAGTGTTGAGAAAAGGAGTCTGAGAGGAGACCTCATTGCTGTACAGCTCCCTTAAAGGATGTTGGAGCCAGGTGGGTGTGAGCTCCTTTTCCCTAGTGTGAGTGACAGGATGAGGGGAAATGGCCTCAGGTTGCACTAGGGGAGAGTTTAGGCTGACTATCAGAGGAAACTGCTTGACTGAAAGGGGTCTCAGTGACTGGAACAGGCTGCCCAGGGAGCTGGTGTGGCCACAACAACCCAGGCAGTGCTGCAGGCTGGGGTCAGAGTGGCTAGAGAGCGGCCAGGCAGAAAAGGACCTGGGGGTGCTGGTTGATGGTAGGCTGAACATGAGCCTGCAGTGTACTCAGGTGACCAAGAAGGACAACTTATGGCCAGCAGGAGCAGGGAGGTCATTCTGCCCTGTACTCAGCACTGATTAGGCCACTCCTTGAGTACTGTGTCCAGTTCTGGGCTCCTCAATTTAAGAAGGACATTGAGACACTTGAACATGTCCAGAAAAGGACAATGAGGCTGGGGAGGGGTCTGGAGCACAGCCCTGTGAGGAGAGGCTGAGGGAGCTGGGGTTGCTCATGGGAGACCTTCTTGCTCTCTCCAACTCCCTGAAGGGAGGTTGTAGCCAGGTGGGGGTTGGTCTCTTCTCCCAGCCCCCAGCACCAGAACAAGAGGACACAGCCTCAAGCTGTGCCAGGGGAGGTTTAAGCTGGAGGTGAGGAGGAAATTCTTCCCAGCAAGAGAGATTGGCCATTGGAATGTGCTGCCCAGGGAGGTGGTGGAGTCCCCATCCCTGGAGGTGTTTAGGAAGAGCCTGGCTGAGGCACTTGGAGCCATGGCTTAGTTGATTAGGTGGTGTTAGATGATAGGTTGGGCTTGATGATCTCAAAGGTATCTTCCAACCTGGTTAATTCTATTCTATTCTATCCTATTCTATTCTATTCTATTCTATTCTATTCTATTCTATTCTATTCTGTCCTGTCCTGTCCTGTCTTGTTGGTATCTACACAGTTTTTGAACCACTTCAGAGATGGTGATTCCAGCACTTTCCTGGGCAGCCTGTTCCAGTGCTTGACCACTGCTGAAGGAAAGAAATTTTTCCAGATATCCAACCTAAACCTCCTCTGGTGCAACTTGCACCATTCAATGATTCTATTATTTCCTCTTGCCCTGTCACTTGTTACTTGGGAGGGGAAAACAACATCCACCTCACTCCAAAGTAAGTCCTTTGAGGGAATTGTAGAAAGCCAGAAGGTCTCCCCTCAGCCTCCCTTTCTCCAGGCTGAACACTCCCAGTTCCCTCAGCTGCTTCTCATACAACCTGTTCTCTATCTATGCTTACCTAAGGTTACAGCAGGTAAAGGGAAACAATATTTTACAGCAGAGTCTTGTGAATGGGGCTGGAACACCTCTGCTATGAGGAAAAGCTGAGGGAACTGGGGTTGTTCAACTTGGAGAACAGAAGACTCTGCTGCAACCTTAGACCTGCCTTCCAATACCTGAAGGGAACCTAAAGGAAGGCTGGAGAGGGACTAATAAGAATGTCCACTGATAAGGACAAGGGGAAATGCATTTAAATTGAAGGAGAATAGGTTTGAGTTTGGAGAAAGGAATTCTTCACTACAGGGGTGGCAAGACTCTGGATCGGATTGTGCAGGGAGGTTGTGGATGCCCCTTCCCTGGAGATGTTCAATACCAGCTTGGACAGGGCCTTGAGTAACCTGAGGGGCTTCCCTGCCCATGGCAGGGAGGTTGGGTTAGATGATCCTTAAGGTCTCTTCTTAGAGGGCTGGAGCACCTCTCTTATGAGGACAGACTGAGGGAGTGGGGGCTGTTCAGTATGGAGAAGAGAAGGCTCTGAGGAGACCTTCTTGTGGCCTTCCAGTATCTGAAGGGGGCTCCAAGAAAGCTGGGGAGGGACTTTTGAGGGTGTCAGGGAGTGATAAACGGGGGGGGGATGGAACAAAAACTAGAAGTGGGGAGATTGAGATTGGATGTTAGGAAGAAGTTGTTCCCCATGAGGGTGGTGAGAGCCTGGCACAGGCTGCCCAGGGAGGTGGTGGCAGCCTCCTGCCTGGAGGTGTTTGCAGCCAGGCTGGCTGTGGCTGTGAGCAACCTGCTGCAGTGTGAGGTGTCCCTGGCCACGGCAGGGTTGTTGGAACTGGCTGAGCCTTGAGTTCCCTTCCAACCCTGGCAATTCTGTGAGTCTATGATTCTAAGCTGTTCTATGAGCTGGGCTGAATCACATTGCAGATTTCTTTCCCTTCACTGATGTCCCACCCAGCCCCATCTGGATCACCAGCGCCGATCCACTCTGCTCCGTCTGGAGGCAGCTCGAGGCGCCGGCAGGAGCGGGCGATTCTTGTTTGGATGCTCTCTCCGAAGCAGGCCACTTAATGTAATTTTCAGTGGGAGGCCTTGTAAACCCTCTCTGAGCCACCAGCTAATTTTCTGACACTGTTATAATAATAAAAATAATAATTATTTAGCATACAGCACATTTCATTTCCAGAGTGCTTTTGCAGTGCTAATTAATCCTCGCTGTGAGGTTTAATGGCGCGTACCAGAGAATTATATCCTGGCTTCGTGCCAGTTGCCAATCAACTGAGAAGATTCTAATTTCAGAAGTTTTCCTAAGGGGGGGGGGGGGGGGAATAAGCAAAAAAACAACAAAAAAAACCCCAACCAGGCAGAATTTAAATTAGCCTGGACAACAGCAGCAGCAGCAGTTTGTGTGGAGAGAGATTCGTAGGCCTTTGGAGCGCTCTGCTTGGTTTGGGGGGGGAGTGAGGAGATTCCAAAGAGAGAGAAACTTCAATTCAAAAAGAAAAAAAAAAAAAAAAGAAAAGAAAAAAAGGCACAATTATGCTAAGAATAGATAAAGCTTTTTGGAAGCTGGTCTTGTGGTTTTCTGTCCCCTTTTTCTTGGCCACCTTCACAGCAGTTGTGGGGTTTGATGGTGACAAGACAGGCATGGCAGGGAGGGGGAGCAACAGTGGTGACCTTGCTGGACAGCCCTGCAAAGTGACATCCCCTTACAGTCACCCACTTTAGAGCAAGAGGTGAATGGCTGTCCCTCTCATGCCTGCCTTCTCCTGTAGCCAAACAGGGATGCTGGGGTTTCTTGTGGGACCTGAGACTCTTGAATGTGTCCAGAGAAGTGCAACAAGGCTGGGGAGAGGCCTCGAGCCTGGAGAAGAGGAGGCTCATAGTTTCATAGTTTCAGTTAGGGTTGGAAGGGACCACAAGGATCAGCTAGTTCCAACCCCCCTGCCATGGGCAAGGACACTCTACACTAGATCAGGCTGGCCAGAGCCTCATCCAGCCTGGGCT
>JAAWVA010001300.1:0-11275 GCA_015227895.2 Colaptes auratus | reverse complement strand
AAGGGTCCTTAGATTATCTCTGGCACAACACAGGGCTCCTGAGCCAGGCCTCTCAGTGGAATAAGCTGGCCAAGCTACCAGCCCCTGGCTTGGACAGGAGCACACTGCGTTGGGTTAGGAACTGGCTGGGGGGCAGAGCCCAGAGAGTGGTGGTGAATGGTGCCACAGCCAGCTGGCAGCCAGGCACCAGTGCTGGGCCCCAGGGAGCAGTGCTGGGCCCCAGCCTCTTTAACATCTTTATTGATGATCTGGATGAGGGCATTGAGTCCATTGGTAGTATATTTGCAGACAACACCAAGCTGGGGGCAGGAGTTGATCTGCTGGAGGGCAGAGAGGCTCTGCAGAGGGACCTGGACAGGCTGGGCAGATGGGCAGAGGCCAAGGGCAGGAGATTGAACACATCCAAGCGCCAGGGGCTGCACATTGGCCACAGCAACCCCAGGCAGTGCTACAGGCTGGGGGCAGAGTGGCTGAGAGCAGCCAGGCAGAAAATGACCTGGGGGTGCTGGTCGACAGCCACCTAAACATGAGCCTGCAGTGTGCCCAGGGGACCAAGAAGACCAAGGGCATCCTGGCCTGCATCAGGAAGAGTGTGGCCAGCAGGAGCAGGGAGGTCATCCTGCCCCTGTACCCTGCACTGGTTAGGCTGCACCTTGAGTCCTGTGTCCAGGTTCTGGGCCCCTCAGTTCAAGGCAGGAGGTTGACTTGCTGGAAGGTGTCAAGAGAAGGGCAACAAGTTGGTGAGGGGTTTGGAAGACAGCCCTGTGAGGAGAGGCTGAGGGAGTGGGGTTGCTATAGCCTGCAGAGAGGAGGCTCAGGGGTGACCTTCTTGCTCTCTCCAACTCCCTGAAGGGAGGTTGTAGCCAGGTGGGGGTTGGTCTCTTCTCCCAGGCATGCAAGCAGCACCAGAACAAGAGGACACAGTCTCAAGCTGTGCCAGGGGAGGTTTAGACTGGCTGTTAGGAGGAAGTTCTACACAGAGAGAGTGATGGCCCATTGGGATGGGCTGCCCAGGGAGGTGGTGGAGTCACCTTCATTGGAGGTGTTCAGGAGGAGACTTGCTGGGGTGCTTGGTGCCATGGGTTAGTTGTTTGGGGGGGTTGGATTGGCTGATGGGTTGGACACGATGATCTTGAAGGTCTCTTCCAACCTGGTGTATTGTATTGTATAATGAAGCAGATAACAGCAGTGGAGCAGCAGGCAGTTTTGCTCACACCTGACAAACCACCTGCTCTCCCTGCTCATTCCCTGCCCTTTCTGCCTCAGGGCTTTGCTGGGCTGACCCAAAGGAGTTTGCAGCCCAGCACTCCCTGGAGGGCTCCTCTGGTTTCTCACCATCACACCCTGCAGCAGGAGGCTGTGTGCTAAGGAAGAGCTGTCCAGCCACAGGGAGCTCCTCCCCGGGGGGGTTGGACAGTCCCAGTCCCGTCCCAGGGGGGATGGCACTGGAAATTACCTTCACAGATCCCAGGCTCACAGGGTGTTGGAAGGCACCTCTGGAGATCATCCAGTCCACCCCCCCGCCAGAGCAGGAGCAGAGGATCCAGCACAGGGCACACACAAAATCATAGAATCAAAGGTTGGAAAAGACCTCAGAGATCAGCAAGTCCAACCTGGCACCCAACACCTCCTGACTAACTAGGAGCACATCCAGGTGGGGCTGGAAAGGCTCCAGAGAAGGAGACTCCACAACCTCTCTGGGCAGCCTGCTCCAGGGCTCTGGGAGCCTCCCAGGGCAGAAGTTCCTCCTCCTGTTGAGCTGGAACCTCCTGTGCTGCAGTTGCCATCCATTGCCCCTTGTCCTGTCCCAGGGGGCAGCTGAGCAGAGCTGTCCCTGTCTCCTCCCTCTTGATCCCCAGCCCTCAGCTATTGATAGGCATTGATCAGATCCTCTCTCAATCTTCTCCTCTCCAGCCTGAACAGCCCCAGGGCTCTCAGCCTCTCCTCCCCAGGCAGTGCTGCAGTCCCTTCAGCCTCCTTGCAGCCCTCCCTTGGACTCCAGCAGCTCCCTGTCCCTCTTGAACTTTGCATCTTTGTCTTCTATACAAACTGACTGCAGAGTCAATTCTGCCTCTTTTGCTCTCTCTTCTCTCTCTCTCTCCTCCCAGCTGGACCTTATCTCTTGTTTGATATTTCTGGGGAGGGTTTCAGCCTTGAGCAGCCTGCAGGGGCTTGGGCAAAGCCCTAATTTCTTCTGCACCATTCAGGCCCAGAGGCATGGAAGGGTAGAGAGGTAGAGGGGTAGAGGGGGGGGACTGAGGATTGAGAGAGAGGTATGGGGGTGGGGAGGGGGAGCATTGAGGATTGATAGAGAGGTATGGGGTGGTGGGATGGGAGAGGCATTGAGGATTGATAGAGAGGTATAGGGATGGGGAAGGGGAGCATTGAGGATTGATAGAGAGGTATGGGGGTGGGGAAGGGGTGCACTGAGGACTGAGAGTTGTATGGAGGTTGGGAGAGGGGGGCATTGAGGATTGATAGAGAGGTATGGGGGTGAGGAGGAGGGGCATTGAGGATTGATAGAGAGGTATGGGGGTGGGGAGGAGGGGCAATGAGGATTGATAGAGAGGTATAGGGATGGGGAAGGGGAGCACTGAGGATTGATAGAGAGGTATGAGGGGGGGGGAGGGGGGTCATTGAGGATTGATAGGTATGGGGGTAGAGAGGTATGGGGGTGGGGATGGAGGCATTGAGGACTGATAGAGAGGTATGGGGGTGGGGAAGGGGGGCACTGAGGACTGAGAGAGGTATTGGGGTTGGGAGAGGGGGGCATTGAGGATTGATAGAGAGGTGTGAGGGTGGTGAGGGGGTCATTGAGGATTGATAGAGAGGTATGGGGGGTGAGGAGGTCACTGAGGATTGATAGAGAGGTATGGGGGCGGGAGGGGGGTCATTGAGGATTGATAGGTATGGGGGTAGAGAGGTATTGGGGTGGGGATGGGGGCATTGAGGATTGATAGAGAGGTATGGGGGTGGTGAGGGGATCATTGAGGATTGATAGAGAGGTATGAGGGTGGTGAGGGGATCATTGAGGATTGATAGAGAGGTATGGGGGTGGGAAGGGGGGCACTGAGGACTGAGAGAGGTATTGGGTTGGAGAGGGGGCATTGAGCATTGATAGAGAGGTGTGAGTGTGGTGAGGGGTCATTGAGGATTGATAGAGAGGTATTGGGGTGGTGAGGAGGTCACTGAGGATTGATAGAGAGGTATGGGGGCGGGGAGGGGGGTCATTGAGGATTGATAGGTATGGGGGTAGAGAGGTATTGGGGTGGGGATGGGGGCATTGAGGATTGATAGAGAGGTATGAGGGTGGTGAGGAGGTCATTGAGGATTGATAGAGAGGTATGGGGGTGGGGAGGGGGGCACTGAGGACTGATAGAGAGGTATGGGGGGGGGAGGGGGTCACTGAGGATTGAGGCCCGGTCTGGGGGAAGGTTTTGGGAGGGTTCTGGCCTAGGGAGGCGCTGGGAAAGCCCAGACTGGAGCGAGCTGGCTCGAGTGTGTGTGCTGGATGGGTTTTGTACTGGCACCCACAGTGGTGAGCAGTGCTTCCATTTACACTTCCAGTTCTGTCCAAGCCCGTGTGGAGAGGTTTCTTCCACTCCTCTGGGGAGGGCTGAAAGAGCCTCTGTCTGCCCCCTAAAAGCTGTGCCACAAGACCAGAGCCGTGTTTGGGCAGCGCACCTGGCCGGGCAGGCAGCGCTCTCTGGGCTTGGCCGCCTCACGCTCCCTGCTGCTCTTGGCAGCTGCCAGCTGGAGCTCAGCTCCCCCATGGAAGGTCTGACTTTGCTCCCCACCAAGCAGCAAGGACTTGCACTGAGGTCACAAGGGGATGCCTCACTGCCAGCTGTGCTGCTGGAAACCTGGGAGCTCTTCTCACCTCCCAGCTGCAGCCTGCCCTGTGATGTCTTAGAAGCAGGGAATCATAGGATGGTGTGGGCTGGAAGGGACCTCCAAAGGTCACCCAGTCCAACCCCCCTCTGCACGCAGCAGGGACATCCTCAACCAGATCAGGCTGCCCAGAGGCAGTGGTTGCAATGCCAGCTCCAGCACCCTCCCCTTGTGCCATTTTTAGGTCTCCTCTTGCCCCTCTCTCCGTTCAGCTGTGCCTGCTCCAGCTGTGCTTATGCTGATTGGATTTAAAGCTTCACCAAGCCCATGGAGGCCTCCAGCTTTGTTCCCTAGCACAGCTGTCATGCTCTCTCTACCTGTTATTCAGAGATGGCCACAGCAGTTGTGTTTGCCACACAAGCCCTTCCTCCCAGCCTGCTCCATCTCCTGCAGCCAGCACAAGAGCTGCCCAGGCTGCTGGGACTGGACATGAGCAGAGGTTTCCCAGCAATGAGGCTGTGCTCTTGGTCTGGGCTTGCCTCCAGTAACTGAGGTAAGAGGAGAGCACACAGGAGAACCAGAAGGAGCAGTGGAGCTAATGAGCAGAGGAAATCTTCCCACCAGCTTTACAGGAATGAGTAAGCACCAAGCATCTCTCACACTGAAGTCAGAAGGCTGAGGTCAGACCCATGCAGCAGCACTCCCAGCTGCAGCAGAGGGCTAGATCTGCTATCACAATGCCTTCTAGGAGTGCATTGAATGCTCCTGGCCTGGAAACACCATCCTACAAGAGAGGGGAGGGACTGCTTGCAAGGGCTTGGAGTAACAGGATGAGGGGCAATGGCTTTGAGCTGGGAGAGGGCAGAATGAGACTGGAGAGTAGGAAGAAATTCGTGACAGGGAGGGTGGGGAGACACTGGCACAGGCTGCCCAGGGAGGCTGTGGCTGCTCCCTCCCTGGAGGTGTTCAAGGCCAGGTTGGATGAGGCCTTGAGCCACCTGAGATAGTGTGAGATGTCCCTGCCCATGGCATGGGGGTGGAACTGGCTGATCTTGAAGGTCCCTTCCAACCCAAACCCTTTTTTGAATCTCTGAGTATCTGACTTATGTCTCCATTGCAATCTGGCAGCCAGCAGAGCACAGCCCACCCAGGTCTCTGTGGGGGAGAAGCAAATGGGACTTAGGAAGTACCTAGTGAGCCTCTCCATCTGTGCCGTTTCAGACACCCAGCCACGAGCAGAGACACCTCCTGAATCAGAGAATCACAGAACTGGCAGGGCTGGAAGGGACCTCAAGGCTCAGCCAGCTCCAACCCCCTGCCATGGGCAGGGACACCTCACACTGCAGCAGGCTGCTCACAGCCACCTCCAGCCTGGCTGCAAACACCTCCAGGCAGGAGGCTGCCACCACCTCCCTGGGCAGCCTGTGCCAGGCTCTCACCACCCTCCTGGGCAACAACTTCTTCCTCACAGCCAATCTCAATCTCCCCATTTCTAGGTCTGCTCCATCCCCCCCAGTCCTATCCCTCCCTGACACCCTCCAAAGTCCCTCCCCAGCTTTCCTGGAGCCCCCTGCAGATCCTGGAAGGCCACAATGAGGTCTCCTTGGAGCCTTCTCCTCTGCAGCCTGCACAACCCCAACTCCCTCAGTCTGTCCTCACAGCAGAGCAGCTCCAGCCCTCTGCTCCTCCTCCTGGCCCTTCTCTGGACACCTTCCAGCCCCTCCAGATCCTTCCTGGCACAGAGGCTCCAGCACTGGCCCCAGAGCTCCAGCTGTGGTCTCAGCAGAGTGGAGCAGAGGGGCAGAATCCCCTCCCTGGCCCTGCTGGCTATCCCCTGCCTCTCCAAGTGAACACAGAGCAAGAAGAAGAAGAAGAAGGAACATTTGCTGCTGGGAGCCTGCTGCATTCCATTTGAATCGAGGCTCTTGTGCAGCTCTGGTGACCTGAGGAGCCTGGAATACGAACAGTGACAAAAGAAACAGATAACTGACATGTTCCAATTACAGCTTTAATGAGCTGCAGGGTGCAGCTGGGAGCCCATGTGGATGCAACAGCAATTTCTCATTAAAAAAAAAACAAAAACCCACACCCAACAACCCAGGCAATTAATTATTTAACCTAAAAATAATTCCAGGGTGCTGAAAGCAGAGAGCTGCTCTCAGAGCGCAGAGGGAGCTGAGACTGCTGATGCTTGGGGGGGGTTCCTCTCTTTGTCTCTACTCTTACCGAGGGAAAAGGGAATTTTCCAGGCAGCAGAGCTGGGCAGCTGGTAGGAGGCCATCAGGAGCTGTTCTGATGGCCACATCACCCTCATGCTCCTCTGGTGGGCCAAGTCTGACCTCCCCCCCACACAGAGAGGGACCTGGGGGTGCTGATTGACAGTCGCCTAAACAGGAGCCAGCAGTGTGCCCAGGGGGCCAAGAAGGCCAATGGCATCCTGGCCTGCATCAGGAAGAGTGTGGCCAGCAGGAGCAGGGAAGTCCTTGTGCCCTGTGCTCAGCACTGCTGAGGCCACACCTTGAGTCCTGTGTCCAGTTCTGGGCTCCTCAGGTTAGGAAACTCCTGGGGGCAGGAGTCGATCTGTTAGAGGGTAGGAGAGCTCTGCAGAGGGACCTGGACAGGCTGGACAGATGGGCAGAGGCCAAGGGCAGGAGATTGAACACATCCAAGTGCCAGGTGCTGCACTTTGGCCACAGCAACCCCAGGCTACAGGCTGGGGGCAGAGTGGCTGAGAGCAGCCAGGCAGAAAAGGACTGGGGGTAGTGGTTGACAGCAGCTGAACATGAGGCAGCAGTGTGCCCAGGGGGCCAAGAAGGCCAATGGCATCCTGGCCTGCATCAGGAAGAGTGTGGTCAGCAGGAGCAGGGAGGTCATTGTGCCCTGTGCTCAGCACTGTTGAGGCCACACCTTGAGTCCTGTGTCCAGTTCTGGGCTCCTCAGTTTAGGAAGGAGGTTGAGCTGCTGGAAGGTGTCCAGAGAAGGGCAACAAAGCTGGGGAGGGGTCTGGAGCACAGCCCTGTGAGGAGAGGCTGAGGGAGTGGGGTGGCTTAGCCTGCAGAAGAGGAGGCTCAGGGGAGACCTTCTTGCCCTCTGCAACTCCCTGAAGGGAGGTTGTAGCCAGCTGGGGGTTGGTCTCTTCTCCCAGGCAGGCAAGCAGAACAGGAGGACACAGTCTCAAGCTGTGCCAGGGGAGGTTCAGGCTGGAGGTGAGGAGAAAGTTCTTCCCAGCAAGAGAGATTGGCCCTTGGGATGTGCTGCCCAGGGAGGTGGTGGAGTCCCCATCCCTGGAGGGGTTCCAGAGGGGATTGGATGTGGCACTTGGTGCCATGGTCTGGTCATGAGGTCTGTGGTGCCAGGTTGGACTCGATGATCTTCAAGGTCTCTTCCAACCTTGGTGATACTGTGAGACTGTGAGACTTTTCCTTCTCAGACCCCTTGGTGAGCTGCAGTCTATGGATCCCAGCGGCTGCCAGAGGAGGAGGAAGGTCTGGACTGGACTGGACTGGACTGGACTAGAATAGAATAGAATAGAATAGAATAGAATAGAATAGAATAGAATAGAATAGAATAGAATAGAATAAGCCAGGTTGGAAAAGACCTTTGAGATCATCCAGTCCAACCTCTCACCCAACACCATCTGATCAACTCAACCATGGTACCAAGTGCCTCATCCAGGCTCTTCCTAAGCACCTCCAGGGATGGGGACTCCACCACCTCCCTGGGCAGCACATCCCAGTGGCCAATCTCTCTTGCTGGGAAGAATTTCTTCCTCACCTCCAGCCTGAACCTCCTCTGGCACAGCTTGAGACTGTGTCCTCTTGTTCTGGTGCTGGCTGCCTGGGAGAAGAGACCAACCCCCACCTGGCTACAGCCTCCCTGCAGGGAGTTGGAGAGAGCAATGAGGTCTCCCCTGAGCCTCCTCTTCTGCAGGCTAAGCAACCCCAGCTCCCTCAGCCTCTCCTCACAGGCTGTGCTCCCGACCCTCCCCAGCTTTGTTGCCCTTCTCTGGACACCTTCCAGCAGCTCAACATCTTTCCTGACCTGAGGAGCCCAGAACTGGACACAGGACTCAAGCTGTGGTCTGAGCAGTGTGACTGCTGAGGCAGTGTAGTCCACCCTCCACCACCACAACTGGGAGTGCATCATTAGAGCACAGCAAGGGGACTTGCCAGGGGCAGCATGGGCACGTAGTGACTCTCTGAAAGGTTCTTTCTCTGGGGCCTTAGTCGGGAGGTTTGTGGCCATTCACCACCAGAGGGATCTGGGCTCACAGCTGAGGTGATTCCTGCCCCTTGCTACCTGTCAGCTGCCTTTGCAAGGAGCAGAAAGATGCCACCAGGTTCCAACCACAGAATCTCAGGTTGCATCACACTGGAAGGGATCCTCGAAGGTCATCCTGTCCAACCCCCCTGCTCTCAGCAGGGACCTGTCCAACCCCCCTGCTCTCAGCAGGGACCTGTCCAACCCCCCTGCACTCAGCAGGGACCTGTCCAACCCCCCTGCTCTCAGCAGGGACCTGTCCAACCCCCCTGCTCTCAGCAGGGACCTGTCCAACCCCCCTGCTCTCAGCAGGGACACCTCCAACTAGAGCAGGCTGCCCAGGGCCACACCAAGTCAGATCTTGAATGTCTCCAGGGATGGAGCTTCCACCACCTCCCTGGGCAACCTGTGCCAGTATCTCACCACTCTCCTTGTGCAGAACCTCCTCCTGATGTCCAACCTAGATCTCCCCTGCTCCAGTTTCAAGCCAATGCCCCTGGTCCTGTCAACACAGCCCTTCTGAACAGTCCCTCCCCAGCTTTCCCGTAGGTCCCCTGCAGACACTGAAACGCTGCTCTAAGGTCTGCCCAGAGCTTTCTCTTCTCCAAGCTGAACAGCCCCAACTCTTCCAGCCTGTTCCCACAGGAGAGCTGCTCCAGCCCTCTGATCACCTTTGTGCCACTTCTGTGGAGCCCTCCAGCAGCTCCTGGTGTCTCTTGTGTTGGGGTCCCCAGAGCTGGACACAGCACTGCAGGTGAGGTCTCCCCAGAGCAGAGCAGAGGGGCAGGATCCCCTCTCTCCACCTCTGGCCATGCTGCTTTTGACACAGCCCAGGCTGCCATTGGCCATCTGGGCTGTGAGTGCTCCTGTCCAGCTTCTCACCCACCAGCACCTCCAAGTCCTTCTCTGCAGGGCTGCTCTCAATCTCATCACATCCCCCCACAGGGTCTGACATCAAGGGCTGCCCAGCTTGGGTGCAGGACTTTGTTGGACCCCGTGAGGTTCTCCTCAGCCCACCTCTGCAGCCTGTCCAAGGTCCCTCTGGATGCCATCCCATCCTTCAGGCTTAGCAACCACACCACTCAGCTTGGTATCCTCTTGCAGACTTGCTGAGGATGCCTCCATTTGGCTGTCTGTATCAGTGATAGGACTAGGGGGAATGGGATGAAGCTGGAGGTGGGGAGATTCAGGCTGGACATGAGGAGGAAGTTCTTCCCCATGAGAGTGGTGAAGGCCTGGAATGGGTTGTGCAGGGAGGTGGTTGAGGCCCTGTCCCTGGAGGTGTTTAAGCCCAGGCTGGATGAGGCTCTGGCCAGGCTGATCTAGTGTGGGGTGTCCCTGCCCATGGCAGGGGGGTTGGAACTAGCTGATCCTTGTGGTCCCTTCCAACCCTAACTGAAACTATGACACTATGAAACTATCACTGATGAAGATGCTCAACAGCACTGGTGGGAGGACAGACCCAAATCCAGTGAGATACAAACACTAGAGGTAAGGAAGAGGACTGGTCATGAAAGCAGCAAAGGAATCTGCACTTTAGAGCCCTGCCCTTCCTTGAGGCCCAACAGTAATGAGGATATTTGCCCTTGGAGCATCACTCTGACTGCAGATTCGAGAGGGTTCTCCTGCCATGGATAACATGTGTACCAAAAGCATTGACACCTAGTGGCTCAGGGCTGCTAGAATTGGAGGCACCCTCAGGAGAGGCCTGAGGCAGTCAAAGTCTGGAGTCAGACATCAAGAGCTTCACATTTTATTGCAGGAGGGAAGACTCAGCCCTCATGGAAAAGAGCCATTTCACACTGAGAGGCAGCACAGCCCTGATGGATCAAAGGCAGGATTGAGGCTTAGGAAACCAAAGCTGATTTTTCAGCTCTCCCAAGTAATCTGGCTTCTCTCTGGGCTTCTGCTTCAAGCTCAGTGGAACAATAGTCTCCCTCCCCATGCACAAAGCACAGCACCTGGCAGCTTGGTCCTACCACAGAGCACAGAGGATATTAATAGAGGAGCTGCACTCCTGCATTCAGCTCCCTGTTTTGGATGAAGATGAAAATGAGCTGAACTCTGAATCCAGCTAACAATGGCCAAAAGCTCCCTGGGTGGAACACAGTGTGATGGCAATCCTCAGAGTGCCTGGAGAGATCTGCCAGCTGCAGGGCTGCTCTGCAAGAGAAAGGAGAGCTTGAGAAGGGAAAAAAAGAGAAGCCTAAAGAGGAGGGAAGGCTGGGAGCACTGAAGCTGGAGAAAAAGCTGAGGGAGTCTTCCCTCCCCACCAGAGCCCAGCACAAAGGCCACTCAACAGCAACACAATGACCACTGCAGCTGCTTTGCCTGGGCAAGGTCAGCTGGCTCCTCTGTACTTGGAAGCTACCAAGAAGCCTGCCAGCACGACACAGAGTGAGAAAAGGTGAGAGGCAGGAGGAGAGGGATCCTCAAGGGGCCCTTTATGGGCTGCAGATCACCCTGCACCTCCCCTTTGGGGCCAAGTGCTCACACAGTCTGGAGAACACTTAGCACTGCCTTGAGCTGAGTGTGTCTGAGCCTGAGAGTCATAAATAAAGCATTGCCCAGCAGTCCCCAAGTCCCTGAACTTCCCTCCATGCCACATGGAGACCTGGGAACGTTGTGCCTTGTTCAGCCACATAGAATAGACTAGATGAGACTGGAATAGACTAGATGAGACTGGAATATACTGAGGGAATAGCATGGAATGGAATGGATGGAATGGATGGAATGGAATGGAATGGAATGGAATAGAATAGAATAGAATAGAATAGAATAGAATAGAATAGAATAGAATAGAATAGAATAGAATAGAATCAGCCAGGTTGGAAAAGATCTTTGAGATCATCCAGTCCAACCTCTCACCCAGCACCATCTGATCAACTCAACCATGGCACCAAGTGCCTCAGCCAGGCTCTTCCTAAACACCTCCAGGGATGGGGACTCCACCACCTCCCTGGGCAGCACATCCCAAGGGCCAATCTCTCTTGCTGGGAAGAACTTCTGCCTAACATCCAGCCTGAACCTCCCCTGGCACAGCTTGAGACTGTGTCCTCTTGTTCTGGGGCTGCTTGCCTGCTGGGAGAAGAGACCAACCCCACCTGGCTACAACCTCCCTGCAGGGAGTTGCAGAGAGCAAGAAGGTCTCCCCTGACCTCCTCTTCTGCAGGCTAAGCAACCC
>JAAWVA010000130.1:0-50000 GCA_015227895.2 Colaptes auratus | reverse complement strand
CTTGCCCATCAAGGCTGGTCACCTCCCCCACCAGCTCATCTTTCAGCAAGTGGCCACAGCCTGTTCCTGTGCCTTCAAGAGCTCCTGTTTGAAGTAGGTCCAACCATCCTGGACCCCTTTGTTCTTAAGGGTTGCTACCCAGGGTACTTTCCAAATAAGTTGCTTAAATAAGATGAAGTTTGCCCTCCGGAAGTCCAAAGCGAGGGTTCTGTTGTTGCTCCTCCTTATTTCCCTGCATATTGAAAACTTCACTATCTCATGGTCACTGCACCCTAGACAGCCTCCCACTATCACATCTCCCACCTGCCCTTCTCTATTTGAGAACAGCAGGTCAAGCAGGGTCTGACCCCTGGTAGGCTCACTTAAGAGTTGCATCAAGAAGCTGTCCTCCATGAAGAGAAGCTCAACAGGAGCTCTCAATGTGCACTTGCAGCCCGGAAAACCAATCAGATCCTGGGCTGCATCAGGAGAAGTGTGGCCAGCAGGTCAAGGGCGGTGATTCTCCCCCTCTACTCAGCTCTGCTGAGACCCCACCTGGAGTACTGCATCCAGTTCTGGAGCCTCTATTAAAAGAGGGATATGATGGACATGCTGGAACGTGTCCAGAAAAGGGCTGGAGCACCTCTCCTATGAGGACAGACTGAAAGAGTTGGGGCTGTTCAGTCTGGAGAAGAGAAGGCTCCGAGGTGACCTAATTGTGGCCTTCCAGTATCTGAAGGGGGCCTACAAGAAGGCTGGGGAAGGACTTCTCAAGCTATCAGGTAGTGATTGGACTAGGAGGAATGGAATGAAGCTGGAGGTGGGGAGATTCAGGCTAGATGTGAGGAGGAAGTTCTTCCCCATGAGAGTGGTGAAGCCCTGGAATGGGTTGTCCAGGGAGGTGGTTGAGGCCCCCTCTCTGGAGGTGTTTTAAGACCAGGCTGGATGAGTTTCTGGCCAGCCTGATCTAGTGTGGGGTGTCCCTGCCCATGGCAGTGGGGTTAGAACTAGATGATCCTTGTGGTCCCTTCCAACACTGAATGATACTACTATGATAACCTCTAAGATCCTTCTGGACTGCCTCCTCTCTGCCGAGTTCAGTTCCCAGCTGATGTCTAGCAGGTTAAAGTCACCCACAAATACAAGATTTGATGATCTTGAGACAGCCTCCAGTTGCTGTAGAATATTTCATCAACCTCTTCATCCTGGTTGGGTGATTAATTAAGTTAATTAAGCCAAAAAAGTTGATAATGATCAAGACTGAAATTCTCAAAGCAATAGAGTGCATTTTAAAAATGCATTTGAGAAGTTTAAACAGTGCTTCTATGGATAAGTTCTATGCAATATTTGAAAATCTTTTCTTTCTGAAGTTGGATAAACAATGATGAGAATAGGGTGTAAGAGTAGCCTATATTCTCACATAAATACTGGGTGAAAATTCCAAGATAGACTAAATCACAGAAACACTGAATATATCTGGTTGGAAGAGACCTCAAAGATCATCCAGCTTAGCCTTCAATCCAAGTCTGAAAGGTTAACAAAAATACATGTCCCTAAGTGCCAGGTCCACGCAGTGCTTGAGCTCCTCCAGGGATGATGACTGACGCTGCCCTGGGCAGACCATGCTAATATTTGATAACTCTTTCAGTGAAGAAGTATTTCCTAATATCTAGCCTAAACCTATCCTGGTGCAGCTTGTAACCATTTCCTCTAGTCTTGTTACTAATCCATAATGAGAAATGACCAGGAAAAAAAAGGATCATTATTATATTTTATTCAGTGAGATGTAGCTCAGCCATAAAATCTTATTACCCTTGCCAATGGAGGTTCAACAATTCATCATAAGAATTTTAAAACTGATTAGGACAAAATATTAGAAAATACACCACAGAGATACTTTCTCATTATTTACTCTTTGTAGTAGCCAAAATCTCATTCACCTACCTGGATGTTCTTTCAGATACTCTTAACTTTGACAGTTTCTCTGATAGTAGTAAAAAATTATTCTGTTTGCAGTAATAGAAAATGCATAGTGAACTTTCTTTCAGAACAAGGTCAGATACCCAACAACTTCACCACCAGTCCCTCTGCAGTAATCCATTAAAGTCCACTCATGGATCTCTCCAAAATGGAAGAAACTTTAAATGTATCTTGAAAAGTTCATGGGGTTAGAGTTAGAAGCTTCAACTGAAGAAACTGGGTCTTGAATCAAAATAAAGAACTATGCAAAATTGTAGAAAATTATTCTGGTTCCTAGGGCATAATTTTATCTAGTCTTGTAGGTGGGGTTGTAAACATGACAAAGTATCATCATGCTTTCTCCTTTCTTGTTCTCTGTGATTGTCTTTCTGTCCTCTCTGGCAGCAACTGTATTAAGGCTTCACAGATATATTCGCCTCACTATGGGAAGCTTTCTTAACTTTTCTTCCTAAAGCTCTGCCTGGATATTTAACTAAAGGTGTAGTACTTCCCTGTAAGACATTAAATCTTGTCTCCCTTGATGTGAATCAACAAAGATAAAAATCACCTTTGCCCAGACAATAGCTGATGTGTATTGGACAGATGCCACTGGATGACGACTCTCTGCAATGTTCGTAGACAAGATCATCTCTACCCATCAGCTACCCTGGAAAGGGAGGGTGGTGAAAAGCACAATGGTTTTGCCACCTGGACATACCTAAAAGACTGTATGAAAGACCTGATCAATGCCTGCTCAGGAGAAGAAAAAGGACATCACCACATAGCCTGGAAGTAGCAGACCAGGAGAAACCCTCTCTCTGTGTCCTAAGTTCCACCTGCTGCAACTCATGGAGCTGAAGAGGCTGCTCACAGGAGGACTTGGACTTGGACTTTGGGATCTTTCCCTCGCTTCCTCCAGCAGAGGAGCAACAAAGCCAACAAGGATGACATCTCCTCCATGACAAAGTGGCAGCCACCTTCCTCCACAGATCCAAACCATGTAGGGGGGTGGGGAGGGTGGTAATATAATTCCTTTCCTCATCTCTCTCCCTGTTCTCCCTCTCTCTCTCTATTTTCAACCCCCTCTCTCCCTTCTTCTCTTCCATCCACTTTATTCTGTTAATAAATAGCTTTGCTGATGATATTTTAGTCTTGTTTGTGCCTCTAACTTCTTAACATGGGAATATTCAAAAGAACTGAGTATCTTTCCCTCTCAGGACTGAGACATTCCCCCAGTTTAGGGGCCATTGGGTGATGAATGAACGCACAAGCCCTGTTGCTGCATAGCAAAGAGATTCCAGAAATGCAGAGAGCAGAAAATCTCAGAAGTCCTTTACTGCTGCATTGTAGAATCACTAACATTACAGTCTCAGAGTCCCACTTAGAGGAGTCCCAGAAGCCCTTAACAGATGAAGCATCTAACAGAAGTCCTGAGCATATCCATCACATCATCCCTACACCAAAGGCCTTGCCAGAAGTAACTAACAGAAGCAGAAGTCCCTAGCAGCCCTAACCCAAGCCATTTCTAACCTAAGTCCCTAGCCCCCAGTAACTACTTCTCAGAGTGTCTGTTTTTATACTCGTTGTTATCAATCTCTTAATCAGTAAAATCCAACCACATATAAAAGCTAAAATCTTTTCCCAGTAAGAGGTGTCAGCATGTCAAGGAGGTGGCTTTAAGTCAAAGGGTGCCAATGTTCGTGGCACACATGGAATGTTATTGTTCTGCACTATGCACCATGACAAGGAATTGGTCAGCTAAGGAATAATGCACTCTGCAAGCATCCAGCAGCTGACCTCAGAATAGTGGTTGCAACATAAAGGCAGTAGTATAATGAATCCCAGAGAAAGTTTCTTGAATTTCAGAAACAGACTTAAGTGCTTTTCAAAGAAAATGTTTCTGCTGGGCTGTGGTGTATTATTTTCGAAGTTCAAGAGGAAGCCAAATAATAAAGAATTATACCTTTGTTTAATTGAGGTCCTGAAACAACTTTTACCTTTAAAGCTACAACAAGCTTTCTGTAAATCAACTCATGTATCAAAAAGCCCTACCATAGGCATTTATAGAAAAATCACTATAGGAAAACTACCGTGCCTCACTGAATTGCATAATGAAGTTAGCAGTGGAACACAGTGTTTATTCAGCCATACTGATGTTATTCCATCTGCAACTTCACTGTGCAGACCTGTATGAAGATTTTTGGTTCAAATATTGAGCATTCATCCACATCTACTGA
Source organism: Colaptes auratus (assembly GCA_015227895.2). Classification (NCBI taxonomy): domain Eukaryota; kingdom Metazoa; phylum Chordata; class Aves; order Piciformes; family Picidae; genus Colaptes; species Colaptes auratus. The sequence goes on along the minus strand of JAAWVA010000130.1, from coordinate 45,825 downwards.
AGGTAGATTACTTTTGTGTGTGTGTGTATGTATTTAAAAGGCAATATTGATGTTTCATTTGTTAAAGCTGTGTTGATGCATAGGTTAGACGGGCAGTTTCAGCACTGTAGTGTTAACTAGAGAATGCCTGTGTGCGTTTTCTCTCTAGTATTACATTTTTGCAGGGATATGGGCCAGCCATTACTTAAAAGTATAAAGGAACTAATTCCATCGGAAATATATTTTGACTTAATGAAGCTAAAGCAGTAAGATTCATGTTGATGCACATGATATAAAAACTTTGTTGACTTTTTCTAGGAGGAAAAATAACTGGTAAAGACATTTGTAGGTAGCCTACAAAACAATACTGCTTGCAGGCAGAATTAGTTGGCCAAAGTGTTCTATAATGGTAGAGCTCTGTCACCTTTACAGTGTCCTTCCTCTCTGCAAAAAACTCTTGGTAGCATGGTGCTTTTCATTTGGTCTATATGTTCCAATAACAAATTCTCCATGCAACTCCTAAAAGTCAGAGAAAATTCTTTAAGGGCATGTATTTCATTTTAAGGATGCAAAGTTGGTTTGAATTACATGCTTTTCACCATCAAAGGCTGTTCAGCATTTCTAAGGTTTTAACTCAGAGAATAAAAATGTTTCAAAGTTTTTTGTTAAGAAGGAACTCTGCTTTACTAGAGATACAGGCCTGAAACTTCTCTTTCTATACCTGCACACTCACATTCATCTTGGTATGTGCATCAATTGCTTATGTAAACCTCTGATAGTCAGCAAGGAAATGACAATGGCTTTACCAGTCTGTAGTTTAATTTGAGGCTGTTGAGAAACCTATACCACAAATTTAGAAAAGTCTGACATGTAAAGACAAACATCCTGAAGACTTTATAGAATTATAGAATCACAGAATTGTTTTGGTTGGAAAAGACCTCTAAGTTCACTGAGTTGAAAAACTATACTGTGTCCAGTTCTGGGACCCTCAGTTCAAGAAGGACATTGAGACACTTGAACGTGTCCAGAGAAGGGCAATGAGGCTGGTGAGAGGCCTTGAGCACAAGCCCTATGAGGAGAGGCTGAGGGAGCTGGGAATGTTTAGCCAGGAGAAGAGGAGGCTCAGGGGAGACCTTATTGCTGTTTGCAACTACCTGAAGTGTGGTTGTAGCCAGGAGGGAGTTGGTCTCTACTGCAAGACAACCAGCACCAGAACAAGAGGACACAGTCTCAAGCTGCACCAGGGGAAGTTTAGGCTGGTGGTGAGGAGGAAGTTCTTCACGGAGAGAGTCATTCATCATTGCAATGGGCTTCCCAGGGAGGTGGTGGAATCACCATCCCTGGATGTGTTCAAGAAGGGATTGGACGTGGCACTAGGGGGAATGGAATGAAGCTGGAGGTGGGGAGATACAGGCTAGATGTGAGGGGGAAGTTCTTCACCGTGAGGGTGGTGAAGCCCTGGAATGGGTTGTCCAGGGAGGTGGTTGAGGCCCCGTCCCTTGAGGTGTTTAAGACCAGGCTGGATGAGGCTCTGGCCAGCCTGATCTAGTGTAGAGTGTCCCTGCTTATGGCTGATCCTTGTGGTCCCTTCCAACCCTGACTGAAACTATGAAACTATGAAACTTGGTGCCATGGTCTAGTCATGAGGTCTGTGGTGACGGGTTGGGCTCGATGATCTGAGGTCTCTTCCAATCTTGGTGATGCTGTGATACTGTGATACTACCCTAATACCACCATGGCCATGAAAACACCAGAATCAAAATTATTTTGGTTGGAAAATACCTCTAAGATCAACAAGTCCAACATCAGCTTAATACCATCCTGGCCATTTGTGGCGAAGAGGTTATTAGTTTATGAATATGAACTATGAATTATGAAAATAGTATTTTAATTAATTATTGGACAGTATCACAGTATCACTAAGGTTGGAAGAGACCTTGAAGATCGTCGAGTCCAACCTGTCACCACAGACCCCATGACTAGACCACGGCACCAAGAGCCACGACCAATCCCATCATGAACACCTCCAGGGATGGCGACTCCACCACCTCCGGGGCAGCCCATTCCAATGACGAACGACTCTCTCAGTGAAGAACTTTCTCCTCACCTCAAGCCTAAACTTCCCCTGGTGCAGCTTGAGACTGTGTCCTCTTGTTCTGGTGCTGGTAGCTAGAGAGAAGAGGCTAATCCCCTCCTGGCTACAACCAAATTTCAGGTAGTTGTAGAGAGCAATGAGGTCTCCCCTGAGCCTCCTCTTCTCCAGGCTAAACAATCCCAGCTCACTCAGCCTCTCCTCATAGGGCTTGTGCTCAAGGCCTCTCACCAGCCTTGTTGCCCTTCTCTGGACACATTCAAGTGTCTAAATGTCCTTCTTAAACTGAGGGGCCCAAAACTGGACACAGGACTCAAGGTGTGGCCTAACCAGTGCAGAGTACAGGAGCAGAATGACCTCCCTGCTCCTGCTGGCCACACTGTTCCTAATGCAGGTTAGGATGCCGTTGGCCTACTTGGACACCTGGGCACACTGCAGGCTCATGTTTAGGCAGCTGTCGATCAGCACCCCCAGGTCCCTCTCTGTTTGGGAGCTCTCCAGCCACTCCGACCCCAGCCTGTAGCTCTGTATGGGGTTGTTGTGGCCAAAGTGCAGCACCCAGCACTTGGACTTGTTGAATGCCATTCTGTTCGACTCCACCCATCTGTCCAGTTGGTCAAGGTCCCTCTGCAGGGCCCTTCTGCCCTCTAACTGACTAACATCTGCTCCCAACTTGGTGTCATCTGCAAATTTGCTGATGACTGTCTCAATCCCCTCATCCAGATCATCAGTGAAGATGTTAAAGAGGATGGGGCCCAGCACTGATCCCTGGGGGATGCCACTGGTGACTGGCTTCCAGATGGATGTGGCTCCATTAAGGACCACACTATGGGCTCGACCCTCCAGACACTTCCTAACCCAGCACAGAGTGCTGCTGTCCAAGCCACGAGCTGACAGCTTAGCCAGCAGTTTGCTGTGGGGGACGGTGTCACAGGCCTTGCTGAAGCCCAGGTAGACCACATCCCCAGGCCTCCCCACATCCACCAGACGGGTCACCTGATCATAGAAGGAGATCAGGTTGGAGAGGCAGGACCTGCCCTTCCTAAATCCATGTTGGCTGGACCTGAGCCCTTGGCCATCCTTCAGGTGCACAGTTATTGCCTCCAGGATAATCTGTTCCATCACTTTCCCTGGCACTGAGGTCAGGCTGACTGGCCTGGAGTTTCCGGGCTCCTCCATCCATCCCTTCTTGTGGATGGGGATCACATTGCCAGCTTCCAGGCATCTGGGACCTCTCCGGTGAGCCAGGACTGGAGGAAAATGATGGAGAGCGGCTTGGCCAGCTCATCTGCCAGCTCTCTCAGCACCCTAGGATGGATCCCATCCGGTCCCATGGACTTGTGGGTGTCCAAGTGGCTCAGCAGGTCCCGAACTAATTCCTCATGGATTTCTGGGGCATTACACTGCTCCCTGACCCTATTACCCAGCTCAGGAGGCCACTCATCCTGGACTCCTGCCTTGCTGTTAAACATGGAGGCAAAGAAGGCGTTCAGGACCTCAGCCTTTTCCTCATCTTCGGTCACCTGTGGACTGCCAGACTCGGCTAAGTCCTTTTTGGGCAGATCTTACCCTCGGGGGTTCAGTCCTCTGGAGGCACGGTGGGCTCTCACGGTCAATGAGACTGGCTGTAACGATGCTGGAGCTCCTTAGGCTCGGTGAAGGTCCTTCCTCTGGAGATATTCTTAGGGCTAAGGCTCAGCGGGCCTGCCTGGGTGCGGGCTTCTTCTCATTGTGCAGAGGCTTCTAGTTTGCTTGCATATATGAGAGAGAAGATTCAATGAACTCAATGGCAGAGGCTATAGCACAAGCTTTGTCCTCTCAAGCAAGGAGAGAGAGCAAAGTGAAAGAGGGGGCAACTTGTTTACCAACTGGGGTAATACTTCTAGGTTCCTCGAGGCTGGATTTGACCAATGGGCACTTTTGTAAACAACTGTCTTCAGCCTATAGGAAGCGTGAAGCTAGAATTATGCCCATACTTAGTATTTGCACAAGCATCCCATGCACTGGGTGCATGCACACTGCTCTCTGTCAGGCAGCAGCCCCAGGTCCTTTCCTGCTTGGCAGATTTCCAGCCATTCTTCCCCAAGCCTGTAGTGTTGCATGGGGTTGTTGTGACCCAAGTGCAGGACCCAACATTTTACCTTGGTGAATCTCATCCAACAGACCTCAGCACATCAACCCAGCCATCCAGATTCCTCTGCAGAACCATTTTACCTTAAGCAGATCCTTTTTATCCTCAAGTTGTCTACCTTGACAACTTTCAGTTTTGGGGACCTTTGCCTATAAGTATCTTTTTTGTTAATATAATTACAGACTTAACTTTTAAAATAATCACAGCAAAACTTTTGTCACCACAGGTCAAACACTTGAAAACTGTTTACTAATTCAGAAATATTATCAATCCACTTTATAAGATGTGTAACTGATACAGGGAACCTTTTCCTAAGATGTACACTTTAGGGGTCACATTTAAAGTGATCTGTCTAGGGTTTTTTTCAGCATAATTAGAATTGTCTAGAATTTTATAAATTCAGAGTACTGGATTACTGACTTCATTCACAGCTCAGCACTTTGCAGTCATAAATTACCACTCATAAAAGAGCAATGAACCTTTAGTGGCTACCTATGAAAACTTTGGTTTATAACTTGACTGCAGCAGTGACAGGACATATTGAAAATGTAGATACTGCCTAAGCACTGCTTTCAGAGCCAGAGCTGGTTTTAGTCTTCCACATGCCCTGTTCTCCATTAAGTGGCACCCTCTAGTTCCTCCAGCAGATTAAGACAGAGTTCTGATCTGCAGCCACTCTATTACTTGAAAACTTCAATGATAGGCCCAGATTGAGATTTTTCTTTATACTGGGTGAGAATGAGGTAAAATAAATGTATAATCAGTCAATAACTATGCTCAAGTTATTTAGACTGAAATTACTCTGTTAACCTTAACATTGGTATATCTTTATTTCTCAGTGCTCATAATCACACCAATTACTCTTTTAAAGTGTACTTTATATGCAGTTATCTGACGTTTTAAGAAGCACTATAAAACATTGATTCTTCTGTTCTTTCAGTCCCTAAAAATCACATGGTATCAAAATGAGGCATGAAAGGCATTGACTTCCTGAACCTATATCACTAAAGCCAAGCAGCAGGAGCAGACATCATGCCTGCTGCACTTGCTGGCATCAAGGTGATCTTCAGTCTCTTTTGGGCTTCAGAGAAGATGAGCAGGCACAGTTTCTTCTGCAGACTTCTTGGCTTGTTGAGTCCTGTCACAGCATGTCCAACTTGTTTCTTTCAGCCCTAACACTTAGCTGTCAGTGCCACATTCTCTTTTGTGCCCTAGTTTCTCTCAAATCCTGCAGATGCACCTACTCATTTCAGGCCTGCTCTCCCCATCACACTCACAATTTAGCTAGACTTTTTCTCCAAATGATCTCTAATGACTAACTTACATATATGTTCCTCTAGACTGCTTTGTGTTTGTATTGCTGATGTCCTTTCTGATCCATCCTGGCCAGCTCTCAGTGCTGTCTACCTTTCTATAATTCTCCATGAAATCACCACCTCCATTTTCCTTGACTCTGTTTCTTAATCCTAGGCAACTGAACAGTGAGAGCCCTGGGCATCATGAGTAAGTGATAAATGCCTCAGACATCCCCAGGTTTTGTGAATCTTAACTTTTTATATTAAAAAAAATAATCTTCTGTGTAACACTGATTTTTCAAAGGCTTATATGTTGTCTAGATATGTTAATTATATTTTTTCTCTGTGGGTGTTAGAAAGTGGAGTTGAACTTGGCAAGGAATGCAAAGAATAACAAGAGCTTCTACAAGCATATCAACCAGAAATGGAAGGTCAAATAAATGTAGCCCCGTAAGCTGGTAACAACAGATGAAGAGAAGGCTGAGGTACTCAAACACTATCTTACAGAATCATAGAATCATTTCACCTAGTCCAACCATCAACCTAACACCACCATGACCATTAAACCATGCTCTAAAGTGTCATGTCTACTACCTGAAGGGAGGTTGTAGCCAGGCAGAGGTTGGTCTCTTCTCCCAGGCAGCCAGTACCAGAACAAGAGGACACAGTCTCAGGCTGCACCAGAGGAGGTTTAGACTGGATGTTAGGAAGAAGTTCTATACAGAGAGAGTGATTGCCCATTGGAATCAGCTGCCTGTGGAGGTGGTGGAGTCACCTTCATTGGAGGTGTTCAAGAAGAGGCTTGATGGGGTGCTTGGTGCCACGGTTTAGTTGTTTAGTTGTTTAGGTGGGTTATATTGTATTGTATTGTATTGTATTGTATTGTATTGTATTGTATTTAGGTGGGTTGGATTGGTTGATAGGTTGGACGTGATGATCTTGAAGGTCTCTTCCAACCTGGTGTATTGTATTATTATTATTGTATTATTATTGTGTTACTGTAACTCCACCGCCTCCCTGGTCAACCTATGCCAATACCTGCCCATTCTTTCAATAAAGAGATTTTTCCCTAATATCCAATCTATCTTCCCCAACAGGCCATTTTCTCTCATTCTAATACATGATACTAGGGAGACCCACATCTACCTACAATTTCCTTTTAGGTAGTTGTATAGAGCAATGGGTTCTTCCCTCAGCCTCCTCTTCTCCAGACTAAACAATCCCAGTTATTTGAGCTGCTCCTCATAAGGTCTGTTCTCTATACCCTTCAACTGTGCCATTGCCCTTCTCTGGACACACCCCAGCAATTCAGTGTCCTTCCTGTGATGGGCTCAAAACTGACCACACTATTCAAGGTGCAGCCTCACCAGTGTCACGTTCAGGTGCCCAATAACTTACCTTCTCCTGATGACCACACTATTCCTGATACAGGTCAGGATGCTGTTGGCCTTCTTGGCTACCTGAGCACACTGCTGGCTCATGTTCAGTTCTCAGGTCTTTTTCTGCCAGGCAAATTTCCAGCCACTCTTCCAAGACTGTATTATTGCATAAGGTTGTTGGGACCCAAGTGCAGAATGCAGCACTTGATTGATTTGACTTGACTTGGTGAACCTCCTAAAATGGCTCATCAATCTAGCCTGCCCAGATTCCTCTGCAGAACCTTTTGACACGTGTTTCTTTGGTTCCCACACACACACAAAGAAACCACAACTAACTCAATCAGAGAAGCAGATGAAAGCTATATTTACAAGCAGAAATGGAATGCAATGAATATGTACACAAATATACAATATTTACAATATATACAGAAATATACAGCAATGAACGTAGCGCAGAAAAAGCTTTTTCCCTCCATCAGGCCGGGGGGTTCCCTGAACCCCCCTCTCTCCCTCCCTACCTCCCCTTTTTCCCAAAAAGCGTTAGAGAGAGAGAGAGAAAGGCAATTAAGGAGTAAAATTCTGTTAGCTCAAAGTGAATGCAATTAGTTTTCTCATCTGGTTAGCTTTGTTAATTCAAGGTAGCTCCTGTCCGGCAAAGCTGTTGCTTCATAGAGAGAAACAGGCCCACACGAACAGAGGGAAAAGTACAGAATGAAGACAGCCTGAACCGAGACTGAACTGACAGAACCCAAACCCAAAGCTGCACTCCACCAATCCACCAATGAAATTAATTTAGCTTATCTTGTTGTCATTTAAATATCAAAAACATTCAGCCAGAGTGTTCAGCAATTGTCTCTTTTCTTAAAGACACAGCCTAAACCAGTCACACCTCTCTACCTTCAAGCAGATCAACACTCCCACCCATTTTGGTGTCACCTGCAAACTTTTTGAGGACACTCAATTCCCATATCCATATCAGTGATAAAGGTATCAAGTAGAACTGACCTGAATACAGAGCACTGGGAAATAACACTTTTGACCAGCCTCTAAGTGTTCACTGTGCCCAAGATGTCCCCCAGTTGTCACATCACCCACAAGTCCTTCTCTGTTCATAAACTGCTGGTCCAACAGGGCGCTTTCTCTAGTTAGCTCCATCAGCAGATGTCTCAGGAAGTGTTCCTCCACGCACTCTGGGAACCACTGGGACTACTCCCTCTCTGCTGTGTTGCATTTCCAGAAGATGTGATTCTTCAATGGCAGTCTCTCTTCCCAAAACTCTCCCATGGATACATGTCATGGATGGGACTGGGGGACTGAAAGCCCACTGTAAAAGAAGATGAGGCTGTAGATCACATAAGGAAACTGAACATACATAAGTCTGTAGGATCTGAAGTGAAGCATTCCAGAATTCTGAAGAAATTGGCTGATTCAGTTCCCAAGCCACAGTCCATGATATTTGAAATGTCATGGCTGTCAGGTAGAATCCCTGGTGACTCAAAAATAAGTAAACATTGCACACAAAAAGAGTAGAAAGCAGGGCCCTGGGAAATAACAACCTGTCACCATCACCTCTGGCTGCACAGATCATTGAACAGATACTCCTAAAAGCTATGCTAGTGCTTCTAGGACAGAGAGGTGATTTGAGACAATCAGCATGGTTTCACCAAGGGCAGGTACTACACAACCAACCCAGTGGCTTCTGTGATGGAGTGACATTGAACAGGGGAAAAGCTAGGATGTCATCTTTCTGGACTTATGTAAAGATTTTGACATGATTTCTTGCAGCACCTTTAACAAGTTTGAACGGTGGACCTATGTAAGTCTCATGAGGTTCAACAAGACAAAATAATCAGAGCAATCCCAAGCACATATACATGCTGGGACATGTGGATCAAGAGCAGCTCTGCAGAGAAGGTCTTGAGGGTACTTCTGGATGAAAAGCCGGACATGAGCTACCAATGTGTGCTAGCATCTCTAAGGCAAAGTATATCTTGGACTGCATCAAAAGACCTGTGACCAGCAGATTGAGGGATGTTAAGGGAGGTGATTCTGCCCCTCTACTCTGCTTAGACCTCATCTGGAATATTGTGTCCAGATCTAGAGTCCTCAGCATGAGAAAGACCTGTTGGAGTGAGTCCAGAAAGCCATAAAAATTATCAGAGAGGTGGAATAGCTTTCCTATGAAAAACATCTGAGAGATTTGGGTTGAATCAGCCTGGAGAAGATAAGGCTCTGGGGACACCTTAATGTGGACTTTCAATACTTAAACAGGGTATGTAAGAAAGATGGAGACAGTCTTTTTATCAGGGTCTGACGTGACAGGACAAGAAGTAATGGTTTCAGACTTAAAGAGGATGGAATAGGTATAAGGAAGAAATCTTTTACAATGACGGTGGTAAAACATTGGAAAAAGTTGCACAGAAAGTTGATGTATTCCCCATCCCTGGAAATGTTCAGGGTAGAGTTGATGAGGGTTCTGAACATGCTGATCTAGTTAAAGATGTCTCTGCTCACCACAATTTAGGTTGGGCTAGATTACTTTTAAAGGTTGCTTCCAACTCAAAATATCCTATGATTCGATGAATATTCTATGAAAGTGTGTTTTCACTGCAGACACTCCTACTTGCCATATTTTCAAGTAAAATAAGAATTGCCAGTATTTTTAATATAAACAAAGTACTTTTTTCAGAAACATTCAAAGAGTGTAATCTAAACTCACTTGCCAGTGAATTTATCCTGGGGTGGTGTGGCAGTTTAGGCTAAGTGTATCCTGCTGCTGCCACACAAGATACACCTCCTGTGTCCCAAGTGTCCAGCCTAGTAGGTGGATATGGGAAACAGTGTATTTCATACCCATAATGTCCTGCTCCCTATAAATTTATTGGCAAAGTCACACACTTCCTCTTTCTTCTCTCCCTACTCCTGTGAGAGATGCTTTCCTATCTGGTTGTGGTGTGGGAGTATCTCAAGGCCTCTTAGGCCTGGCTAGGCCTAATTCCAGGAGGAGAAAGAAGGGAGGCAGGGGGAGCGGTGGGGGGCAGTCTCCAACCTGGCCAGTCTTTAGACTAGCCTAGTAGTGGAGGGGGAAGAAAGAGCCCTGGTGGCTTTGGGTGTACCCTCAGGCAGGGAGAAGGGGAGTGCTGGGAGGCTTCTGGGTATGCTGTAAGGGATTCTGTATGCTTTGAGATCATCTTTGTCACTGTACTTGTAGCTCTCTGTAAAACACTTACTGCTTTTCCATTTAAATTTTCCATCACTTCTGCAATCCATTAGTGTCTCATTTCTCTGCCCCAGTGAGAGGCAAGAGAGGATCTGCCTGGTCTCAAACCGGAATTAACTTGGTTAATGCAAGTTAAAACTTCATGCTCAGGCTGGATGGTCTTATCAACATGATTTTATAGTCAGAAGTATTAGGCAACTCTAACAATAGGAGACTGTAATAAAAGCCCTCTGGTTCTTTCATCTCATCCCTCTGATGTGATTCCACTCATAGATTTACTAAAAGAAACAGTAAGTATGAGATAGTTGGTTAAAAAGGCCTCTCATTCACCAGGCTGGCTTGTGCCTTGTTCTGTCTGACATTGCTTAGAGAAGCATTTACTGTCCACCAAATGCATGTGCTAGCTCGTGTGTTAAACCAGCATTGCCTGCTGCAGGATGAAAAGTGAATTAATCACACGTGCTCATTGAATACTTTTAAATGCTGTTCACTTTTACTGGACATTTAGTTTATGCTCTCTTTAATGATGACTGAGTTGAACTCAGGCTCAGGGTGAAAATTGTCAGTGACTGGTTCCCTGAAGGTATGCACTTGAACTCAGATTTACAATAAAATAATGATGTATGACTGTGAAGATTAGTTTGTGGTTCAGAGAAAATAAAGAATGCTCCATAGTCAATATGTCATGGCTATGGGTGCCATGGAGTAAAACTTTTTAGTAAATACTTCCTCTGATTCAGGTAATTTCTCTGGACCAGAAAGCTTTTTACTATTTTTTTTTTCAGGAGATAGAAAATAGCTCCTCATTCATCTTAGACTAAGTGTTGGGTTTTTCAGCAATCACATAACATTTATCTAAACAGCATAAACCATCTGATTTTTATGATTTGATGGCAACTGAAATTTAGAAAACAATAAGAAATAAAATAAGAAACTTTTAAAATGTCAGTCATGTATTTGAATTGAGTGGCAATTTATAGTTGTCTAGTACTGAAAGATTTAGTGATACTTTCAGTTTCAAAGCCAAAAAAATTCAATTCTATTTATGTGATTTTGTATGGTTAAGTAAGATTATCAGACATTACACCATATTTCACATAAAGGAAGTACCCTGATGGCACTGACAACAATATCAATTACAGAAATATTAGTAACAACAAAATAATTCAATTACCCAACAAAGGTCAACAGTAAATCTATCTAAAATACATAAGGCTCATAAAAGTAGTGAGTTTGCCACTGTGATTGAAACAGATGTTTGCAAAATCAACATTGAATCATGAAGATACCATAAAATACATTGAAAGGATTAATTTTAAAAGTTATCTCAAGAACAGAATAAGAAAATGATCAGGTACTCATACAATTCAGAAGGAATTTTTCTTTTCTGTAACCAAAAAGAGAACTGAATACCTTGAGTCAAGTTCATTCACTAAAAAAGCTTGCTGACATAAATAGAGATATGTGTGTGAAACCAGGGGCAGAATCTGTTGTGTTGTATGAGGGAAAAGAGCTGACAGTTATAAAATTGTCTGTACTGCTGTTGTATAAGGATAGAAAGCAAGGCTAATTCCATCTGTGCAAGTTTCATATCCTTCAAGGAAAGTAATACTTGTCCTTATTTATCTGAACTACATAATCACACATTGGCAATACATTCTCTGTCAGCTGTTTCATTGTTTGTCATTCATTTCTTTTCCTTGTAGCTATTTGAGGAGATAATCTGATATTTGACTCCCAAAAATTTAGGAACTTTTAAATAAAATATCAAGTTTACTGTCTATTGATATTGTGATAATTGTTGCAAGCTTTTAAAAGGGTCAAGAATGACATGGGTCAAGAATGACATGAAAGTTGCAATTGGTTCAGAATTCTGTGCCACTCAAAACATTAGTTTTAACAAACTAATAATATGTTATATTTCATAATAAATAATACACTAGCAAACTAGATCTAATGTTAGTTTAATAAACTCTTCTCATAAGCCACTGCCCTCTTTATTTTCAGCACCATCTTAAATACTGAGGTTACACTTTTTTGTCTAATTCAGCTTTTCTTTGTAGTCTGACAGAATTTTAATAGGGCATGCCAGCAGAACAACTCTCTTCCTTATTCTCCGCTATTTATTTTTGCTACATGTATCATTCTGAGGATTAACAAAGAAGTTTTTGTGAATTACAAGCAATGCAGGTACCACTGTTTGAGAACTCAACTCTTTAACCTGCAGTCACTAAAGTACACTTTTTTGTTCTTGGTGTAAGAGTTTGAGCTTTAATGTGTCATGGTTATTAATATGAATTATTAAGCATGAAATAGTAATAATTGTTATTTAAGATTAAAATTATTAATAACATTTTAAATACTATATATGCAGTTTCTAGTGTACAATCATGCATATAATCCCATAAACTGGTAGAGTTTAACAATTTTGAAGCAGATTGCAAAAAATACAAAACAGTTATTCAATAAGAACTAGGGTGTAATTTGCTTCTTGTCTTCTAGGGGATGACGTGGCAGGCACCTGGCAGCTGAATACAGTGGTGAGGCTAAGTGTAGGGACCTGCAACTAAAAGAATCTTTCGAAGAGACTTAAACCAATTTTTACTCACAAATTATAACTCTCAGCACCAAGTGTGGCTCCTTTACAATCCACAGGTTACAATGCCACCAGGGCTAAAGCACAGGGATTTTAAACAGAACCAAAACTGGTGTTAGACATGTGAACACTGAAAAGACAGAGTTTCACTGGTGAAGGCTCATTGCTAAGCTTGTTGCTATGCTGGTAGCTGACAAGGCTTGAGGGGCTCAGCAAGGCCATAGCTGGATCCGGAGGCAGCCCCTTCAGGACACGATGGAGGCAACTTTCTCCTGCAGCTGGAGGGTATAGTGTGGACTCTGCGAGGGGGAATTGGAGTCTGGGTCACCTGGAACAGGCTCCTGGGCGATTATCTCAGTGCTGGCAGTGCTGCCGAATTTGCAGAACTCTGTGGGAGAGCAATTCCCATATTTCCACCAGAGTGGTGGTTTTGATTGGGAATAAATTAATGAAGTGGGAATTATAAAAATGTAATTAAATTTATTTTCCCCAAACTCCCCCAAAATTATTTATTAAACTAGTGACATTGTATTTACAGGTTCTATTCAGTTGGGAATTCTACAAGGATACTTATGGGCAACTTTAGTTCAATTTAGAGAATTCAGAAAATAGAAAAGGCTAAGCCACAAAATAGCTTTACCCCACTTATAAAATCAGAGGCAAGCCAGGACCCTAAGGAAAAGCTGAGAAAGCTGGATTTTACTCATGAGGGCAGAATAGGAATTTGGAGATGGTCCCTGGATTTCTCCTTGGCAGCAGCCTCCAGAACTGCAAGCTGTATAATCCAATTTGTGGATCACATGGCACAAATCCAAAGAAAAGGAAGCCGCCAAATTTAAAGAGTCCTTAGACACAGCTCCAACAAGGCAAATATCATGGAGCGGCCCTGCCTTAGCAGCACAAGAAAAGCCATGCTCCTGGTGTGTTTCCAGTTAATAGCCACAGTTTGTGGCAGGCAGGGTCACTCCAGCAGAGGTAAGGAGCAGGAACCCAGGGTACAGAGGTCCAGGGAGACATCAGGTCTGGGTGCTGCAGGCAAATCTCTCAGATTTTGCCACGAATCTAGTGAATTCCAAATGAGTCCCAAAAATGAGTCCCAGAATGAATTCTAGAGCACTTTCTGGTCACTCTGTTTAAGATTTCATAGACAACGTGCCCACTGCCGAAATATACTGGGCACAAAGAAGCCAGCCAATCATAACTCCAGATCCCAGTGCAGGCTTTCCCACAAGTGAATACATGTGTAGGGCTTTAGCTCCCAGTGGGAGGAAAGGTGTCCTTTTTCACCTCTCCATGCTCAAACCTCCAGGGGGAGGGGAAAGGAATTTCACACCTTTGTTTTCCCCCATTCAAACCTCCACAAATGGAGGTGGGAGAAGGGGAATTTGGAGCACCCTACAACCGCAGCTGGAGAGTATGGTGCGGGAAGTGCAAAGTGGCTTTCCTCCTGGCTCAGCTCAGAAATGAGCAAGGATCTCACAGATCCCATTTCTAGCGTTGACCTTTACAAAGCTGTCTGGGACACTCATAGGTGGTCCTGGCAGGGCATGGGCAGTGCTCTGGATCACCCTGGCACTTGGTTTAGAGGGCTGTGGAGTGGGGAGAGGTGGCTCCCCTTCTCCTACAACCTAGCAGCTGGCACAGAAGCAGCTGTGTACAGTTTTGGCTTTGTGAGCGGCAGTCGCACAGGCCAGCTTTGGCTTGCAGGACTGCAGCTTTGTGTTTGCAGCAGACATTTTTAGAACTGCCAAAAACAATTAGGACAAGTTCTCCCTAGGGACTGGTTTCCCAAGTCTCTGTCCCTTCTGGGTGTGGTTTGGCAGCTTCTTTCTGCTGGTGGGACTGGAGATACAACACTAAGATGGCTGTAGCTTCAGTGCAGCTTATGTGAAGGACTCTTTGCAGCCTGCCAGGTAAACTGAGGCACAAGGGTACTTCCCAGGTAGCAGGCTTCTCTCCGGACTGCAGACAAAGGCACGTGCAAGGAGCAAGAGCAGAAGAGAAGAGCAACAACGCAAAAGAGTGCAAGGAGTGAAAGAGCCGAATAGCAAAAGAGTGAGTTGTTTACAATGCAGGTAATATAATTTTCTTGAGGCTTGGATTTAGACAAATGTCAAACTTGGTAAACACCATTAGCCAATGACAGAACATATGGCCAGAATATGCCCATACTTGGAAGACGCACAACCACAGCTGTGGGGGGTTATACGCCCATTCTGAAAACAAAGGGGGGAGGGCTTGCAAGTGCTTTGCCCTCCCTGCAGGGCATCTTCCCCCTGGGAAAGTGAGTCTGTTCCACTCCTCCCTCCCTGCCCACCTAGGGTATAAAAGGAAAGGCATCGGAGTCATTAGTGCTCTTTTTGGCTCCTACTTCTCCTGGATGAGAGCTACTGCAGCTGCATTCCTGCTCCTCTGCCACATGGTTGGGCCTGATCCTTCTCCCTGCTGCCTCTGCACCTCTTCAGAGAGAGACTGGTTTTGTATTATTCTTTTTTGTCCCTCTCCCATGCATCCTTGTTCCTTGCCCTTGTGAACCTTACCTGTTATTGTTATATATATATATCTTGTTTAAAGAAAACTTTTTACCTCTCTACTTCCAAGCCAACTCCAAATTATTGTTTGGTGGATTTGCTCCTTTCCCTCTTTTTTCCCTCTCTGTTGGGAGGGAGGAGGGGAGAGCAGGGGAGCGATTCTCAGCCTTGCCCCATCTGAGTTCTTAAATCCCAGTTAAGGCTTAAACCACCCCAACAGCACAAGGATCCCATAAGGTGGGTGTGTGCTCTTGTTTACCCATAAAAGACAAATTAGGTTGTTTACCCCAGTACATTGACACCCTGCCCTTTGTTTACTCAGCTCTGGGCTTAGTACCCACTCCAGAAGGAGCAGGGAGGAAGGGCTGAGCAAAATATGTAGGGACATGTTTTGACCATGTTTGGGGCATAATTCTGGTCACAATGTAGTATTTACCACAAAGTAGCTATAAATTCATACATGCCTGACTTCTTTCTATAGGAGAAATGTTACATGACCTGAGGAATTAACATCTCTTAGTACAGTTTGCCACAATGCCAACTTTGAAATGCAAAAGGAACACAATGATTCTCCTCTGGCCGTGATACACCTAATCATGATATGGATCCAAGCCTACAATCTCACTCTTATGGAGGCAGTAAGTTTTGCTGGAGTGCCAGCTAATGACTTGGCACACAATGTTTCCTTCGTACCATATTGGGCTGCATTTGCAGGGCTCTGTTTAGATTTTTCTGTTATGTTGAAAACTGCCAACATTTGTTGAAGTTTCTTCATTTTTGGATAGGGTAGGGTGTTTGTCATATTTTATCTAAGAGGACTATTCCAAAAATAATTCCTGAAATATGTGTCAGAAGATTTTGAAGATATTTCTTCACTAAAGGACTATAGATTACTCAAGCCATTTGATTTTTTTGTAATGTGCTTTAAAAAGAGTTTGGGGTAGCAGAATACACAAAACCAAGCAAAAATATGCTAATAGAAACAGCACAAGTATCTCACCTAAGGAAGCAATTCACTGCTTGAGTATGCAAAGCATACACCTAGTGCATATTTACTCAGTAATTGAACACTCAGTGGATAAAGCCTTAATTTAACATCAGCAGTGGAGTTTCTTCATAGTTAATTTCTCTCTGAAGGGAATAAATATTCTCCTAAAGGATGTGCATCTATTTATGTGATGATAACTCAGTGTGTAGAAAAATAGAAAAAAAGACACCAACTGGAAAATGCGAGCCTACTTCAGAAAAAAATATAAATAAAAGAGCAGCTATTTTATAGGCTACAAACAGAATTTTCAGGCCATTTGTATACAGGAAACCAGAGCCTTCTCTGAGAAAAAGCCTTTCTCTTCTTCTATAATGTCTTGTTCTATGAGAGAAAAGTTTCTTATAGCTTTTAGCCTCTAAAAAGAAAGTCAGTCTTTGATGTCTTCAGCCATAACTTCACACTTCTCAATGCAAAGTGTTTTTCAATCTTGTGCCTAAAAAAGTTTTTTTTTTTCACATCTAGTTTTTCTCCTTTGCACCTTGGAAAGCTGAGAGGTATGTATGTTTATGGTCACCACAAGGCTAATTGCAGGTATTTCTCCTGATTCATTGGCAAGTATTAAATGACTTAATCGTATTGCTTAGCTTTAGGTAGCCCTGCAAGAAGCAGGGAGTTGGACTTGATGATCCTTACAGGTCCCTTGCAACTTGAAATATTCTGTGATTCTATGATTCTAATGTTTCTTTGGCCTGTTCTTTCTGGTTTAAATCTTTTGAGAGATAAAAGACAGCAAAGGAAGGTTATTTTATGCAGAATACTATTATTCCTCTTGACCTCCAACAACTTGCTTGTAAGGGTCAAGAAGAAAGCTACAATTTTACATCTGCTTCCTTTTCCTCCATACCCCAGTAATAAAGCAGTTATTCTAGTTCTCCAACTATCACAGTTTATTTTATTTTTTTAAATACTTTTTTTCTCTCTCTCTCTTTAATACTGATTTCCTTCTGGTCTAGTCCAAAGCCTATCCCCTACTCCCTTGTCAATATACCTGTTTCCACTTGGAATAAACCTAGCTGCAGCGAAGGTGACCTCAGAGTCCTTCCCAAATCCTAGATTTCAGCATGGACACCCAAATTTCCTCTCTGCCTCCCCTTCCATCTTAGATACAATAATAATACAATAAAATACAATAAAACCAGGTTAGAAGAGACCTTCAAGATCATCGCGTCCAACCTATCAACCAATCCAACCCACCCAAACAACTAGATCATGGCACCAAGCACCCCATCAAGTCTCCTCCTGAATCTTTTGGTTAACCCTCTGCTTCTAAAGCCCTCCCCTGACCTAGACCAAGTCTTTATCTCTGATGTCCACTTCGCTGGTGTAACTGCTCCTCCATCTGAGCAGAGGCTCCTATGGAAGGGAAAGCACATCCTTGCCTCCATTATCTTGTTCCCCTCTTTTCCATCTCACATCAGGTCTTGTACGCTGTTGCACAGGAGACAGAAGGCAATCTTGGTCTATAGAGCCAAGTCTGTTGCACGCACGGAGCACACCATGAGCCACATCTGAGCCTGTGATGGTTTACCTGCTATGTCCCTTGGTTTAAACTTCCAGTGTCCAGTTCTGGGCCCCTCAGTTTAGGAAAGATGTTGTCTTACTGGAGCGTGTCCAGAGAAGGGCAACAAAGTTGGTGAGGGGTTTGGAAGACAAGCCCTATGAGGAGAGGCTGAGGGAGCTGGGATTGCTTAGCCTGGAGAAGAGGAGACTGAGGGGTGACCTTCTTGCTCTCTCCAACTACCTGAAGGGAGGTTGTAGCCAGGCGGAGGTTGGTCTCTTCTCCCAGGCAGCCAGTACCAGAACAAGAGGACACAGTCTCAGGCTGCGCCAGGGCAGGTTTAGACTGGAAGTTAGGAAGAAGTTCTATACTGAGAGAGTGATTGCCCACTGGAATCAGCTGCCTGTAGAAGTGGTGGAGTCACCTTCATTGGAGGTGTTCAAGAAGAGGCTTGATGGGGTGCTTGGTGCCAGGGTTTAGTTTTTTGGTTGTTTAGGTGGGTTGTATTGTACTGTATTGTACTGTATTGTACTGTATTGTACTCTTTTGTACTGTATTGTACTGTATGGTACTGTGTTGTGTTTTGGGTGGGTTGGATTGGTTGATGGGTTGGGCGTGATGATCTTGAAGGTCTCTTCCAACCTGTTGTATTGTATTATTGTATTATTGTATTATTCATAAAATATTTCTATTTGTGCCTACTTGAAAAAAAAAAAGAGAGAGAGAGAGGTAGAGAGAGAAAAGCATGAAATGGTGAAAGGATGAAGTCAGAGACCAAGAAGGCATCTTTTTGGTACTTTTCACAGTACATTTTCCTTTCTCTTACAGATAGCCTGCACAATCTCGTCAGAGAGCTGTGGTCTGGAGCTATTGTTGCCCAATCTCCACTTGAGTCAAATGAAGGGAATTGTCTAGGTATCATCACTCCTACTCTTTCCCCTTCCAGTGAGCATGACTTTGAGGAAGGAAAGTCTGAGTGAGGAAAGAGACATTGTGGTGAAGGCACATTCTGCCCAGATACTAGATCTGGTCCCAGCATGTGGACAGGTTTCCCCTCCTTCAGGAGGAAGACAAAAGCCAAGACATTAGCCAGGCCAGCACACACACAGCGCATGCAGTGCTTATGCAATTACCAAGTATGGGCATAATTCCAGCTTCATGCTTTCTATAGGCTGAAGCCAGTTGTCTATGAGAGTGCCCATTGGTCAAACCCAGCCTTGAGGAATCTCTAAGTATTACCCCTGTTGGTAAACAAGTTGCCCCCTCTTTCACTTTGTCTCTGTACTTGCTCGAGAGAGCAGCTCTTGAGCCACAGCCTCTGCCATTGAGCTTGTTGTTGTTAGCTTCTGTCATACATGCATGTGTACTGAAGCCTCTGCATCATGAGAAGCATTCTGATCGTGAAGATCACCCCAGAGGGAAGACCTTCACTGAGACCAAGAAGGCAGTGTCGCCACAGCCAGTCATACTGACCAGGAGAGCCCACTGAGATACCGGAGGACTGGACCAGCCCCCGAGGGTAAGATCTGCCCAGCTGTCAGGGAGAAGGGACTTGATTGAGACCAAGTCTGCAGATACCTAGCCCCACAATAGCGGGAGAAGAGCTGCCACGTGTGCCACTCTGAGCCCTGTAAATCTCAGGGAAGACTAAAGCATTGTTCATGCCTATACTGCACTGAACCCGGGACCATTCCGAGCATCCTGCTGTTCCTTTAAGGCCAGTAACTGTCAACCTTTGCCCCACCCTGCCGTACGAACCAACTCCCAGGGCCGACCCCACGGGCCGAACCCGACCAGGACCTATCCCTATTGTCTGGAGGGAACCGACCGAGTCCTGAAGGGAACCTGCTTCCAAGCCAAGCCCAGGTTCCAGCATTCCCTCTCCACTGCTGTGGAGAGAGGAGACAGTACCCAACACCACCGTCCAACTCGACTAGGAACCGGTCCAGCGGCAGTAGCTGGCCGGACCCCCACCTTGCTACAAACAACAGGTACAGAGTATCTTCCACGTGCTTTCCAGCCACTAGCACTCAGTTCAAAGTATCTGCGTGTAGCAGAGTAATCGCTGATGCACAGAAAGATTGTAATATTGCTATATATAGCCAGAAGCCGCCCGCATTCTGCCGCGTCACCATCTAGTAGCCAGCAGCGGAACTGCACCCTTCATTATATAAAATATAGAAATAGTCTGAAGATAGTTTAATTGAGTTTTAATCATAACACTAAGCCACTTATGGAATGTGTTTCATGAATGTGCACTAGAACATGTTTATAAGTTGTTGATTAATCAGTTATTGATAATTTGATAATAAAAATAATATTTTCATAATTCATATTTCATATTAACAAATTAAATAACCTCTTCACAACAGACATAAATGGGGGAAAACAGACAAGGAATTTGCAGGGAAAGCTCTGCAATGAGATTTGAACCAGAAGTAGGAAAAAAAATCATTGAGAAGACAGTGGTGAAAATTTAGAGATTAAGAAGAGCTATTTGGGTGCTGAGAGAGAAGGAAGTAGTTTGCTCTGTATCAAGTCTTGCATCATTGCAATTTGCTATGTCTTTCTCTTCTGACATTTGCTCCCTTGAACTACCAGAGATTCCCTCAGAGGAGGCTGCTGGAAGTGCTACATCAGTAAGGCATTCAGACCTGGAGCTAACAGTAATTCTCATTTCTTGAAACAATCATTCTACTCAGCCAGAAAATAATCTTGTAGGTTTTCATCTTGTCTTTCGGTATTAGTTGTTGTCTGGAATCTTCTAATATTACAGTTTAAATAGGTAAGTTCTATTTGAAGGTCTTTCCAACCTGGAAAAAGATAATAATCCTGCTGTTCAACAAAGTGCACTTCATACCCTGCATACCAACACAGACATTTGAAATGAAAGCTCATTGTTTGGAAAGCATAGGTTTTTAAAGCTACTGTACCTCCCTCTTTGTTGTAAGAATTCAAAGTAAATTTTGAGCTCTGGGCATTTTGCACCTCTCATCAGAAAAAACAGAAAAAGATAAACTCACTTTCAAGGTTGTTATTTTTTATGTCTCCAGTCAAGTAAAAGGTTAGGTTTTCTAGTTACTTTTGTCTAGTGGTGCGGCTTTTCTACTGGAAGGTTTCTGGGTATTCTTTGCTATTAGTTTTAGAGTGTTCATCATTTCTCCTTTTAGTGGTATTCACCCCATCCCTTCTTCAAGTTCTAGCTAAGAGATAACCCAAAGTCAGGAAGGATTCTTTTTTCAATATTAAGAATTCGTGCTTATACCCTTTATCTCCCAGATTATGCCTGACATCGAGCTGCAGAATACAACCTGTATAACCATAAAAATATAAAGCAATGGCGATATCCAGAACTCTCAGGCTGACTGTTGGACAAGTGGAAAAGTCAGTGAATCAGCTTGGAACACTCTCAAAAAATAGTGGAATAGATAGACATCTAGGCAGGTGTCTTAGTAAGGTTCTCTGTGGATACACCTACTGCTGGCAGCTCTTATGAGGCACCCATCCAGAGATGAGCTTCCATGGAACCCTTAGCCTTGGAACACCATGGATGAGGGAATTAAGAGCTTGAGAGATTTTGCTGTGAGAAAAGTGATGTTTGGAGACCATGGTACTCTGAATCCTGATGAAAATCCTGTGGGAACAGGACCTGCCAAAAAGCTCATCAAACTCGCTCCCCCTAATTATGCTACTATTTTGGCAAGCATAATTGTGGCAAGAAATTATGGTAGGGCACCTCCTACAGTTGGCCATTTCACTGACCAAATGAGACAACTGGAGGATGGTCTCACATGTGTTTCTTTGGTCTCAGCCATTGAAACTCCGTCTGGAAAAAATGTAAATTCTTCCTTCAGCTCTTTTATGGAATTCTAAAACCTCCATATCCAAACTGGCACAGGGAGATAATTCCAATACTACTTTTTCTATGTGGATACAAGCTTCAGCTGTCAGAAGCAGACATTCTCCAAGAGGCCATTCCAAAATAGGTCAAACCAGAACAGACAACAGGGGCAATCACATGGGAGTATTTGGATAACTCTGCATGAGCAGTTTGGTGAGAACATGAACAGATGGGATGGTCAACCAACTTCTGATCTTTTCAGGAGATTAAGGGAACTGCAGAGTGGCAGAGCCTAAGGTAGCAATACTAGAAGGGAAGCTGTTACTTCCTCAGTTTCCCAGAACAACTCTAATAGCTCCAACAGTGATTCCAACTCTGACACTAGAGGCTGTGCCAACTGTGTATGTGGACATATTCCCCATAATAAGGGGTGCCCTGCCTCCTGCCAGTGGGAGGAGAGGGATAATGAAGATTACAGAATCTATTGGGATGTGTACATTCAGTGGCCTGGCACTTCAACATTTCAGAAGTACAGCGCCTTGGTTGACATAGGAGCTCAGTGCACCATAATACCATCAAATTATCAAGGATCAGAGCCTAAAACTATTCTGGGAGTCACTAGTGTTGCAAGAGTTGACTAAAGTACAAGTTGATATAAGTTTAACTGGTAAAGAGTGGAAGAGACATACTGTTGTGACAGGACCTGATGCACCTTGTAGTTTGGGAATTGATTTACAATCTGGTGAGAAACTGGGCCAAAAAGCACAGCATCAAGTGGCTATTCCACATTCCCTACTATGCACCAGCTGCAGGGAATCTTGAATGCTACAATGGTTTGCTAAAGACCACTCTCAAAGCCATGGGGAGTGGATCTTTGAAAAACTGAGAGAAACATCTAGCACACGCAACCTGGCTGGTAAATAGTAGAGATTCAGTGAATCAAGCTGGACCTGCACACTCAGATTTGCTATGAAAAATAGAAGGTGATAGAAATCCTGTTACTAGAGAAAAGAATCTGTTAGGCAAAACTGTTCAGGTATTTTCTACTTCAGGAGAGGCTAAACCTCTCTGTGGGGTGGTTTCTGGTGTAATGCAAGAGAATGGTGAAATTCAGTGTGTTCCACAAAGAAATTCAGAGTAGTGTGCAGATACAACATTACTGCCAAAGGAAGAATCCACGAGGAATCTACGTTGCACAAACCCTAAGAACCCTGAGAGCCCTGAGTCACCTGAGAGTCCCTGTTCCTTTTCTTTGCCTCATCTTCAAAGAAACTGTTTTCAGGTTTCTCTTTTATTTTGATCTTCTGAATCATCTACATCTGAGATAGCCAGAATGGACTATGAACTTTGTTTACTCATTATTGTAGATATTGTTTTAGGTTAGATGGATAGTGTTATCAGCCAGTGAAATTGTTTAGAAGGGGTGGATTGTGGTGGTTTTAGTCTATGCCTTCAAAATTTAGTTACAGATTTTCAGCAGAAAAATAGAAAATTATAAATTAATCACTGTTGGGTGTAAAAAGGAAAACAAATATTATTCTAAACAAATTCATTGGAGGAATATCTACTATATAATGGGCTGTACCAAAATATTTCTTTTCTGATCTCTCTGCTTGCTTTGCTCAGGAGATTAACCTGCTTCTTGGCTGACCTTGTCTTGACCGCATTGCTTAGTAAGTCTAACCCACCACTTTCTCTCTATTCCTTTCTCTCTTGTGGGACATGAGGAGGGGGAGCAGTGTAACAGGTTCCCTGGTCTCTGACCATAAAGATTTTTGTGTTTGCTAATTGTAAATATCTGTGTAATACTGTAAACACTGCATATTTTGTACATATTCATTGCATTCCATTGTAGAGTGTAGGTTTTGCATGTAAATACAGCTTGCATTTGCTTCTAACTGGGTTGGTCTGGTAAAGTTAATGCTGGGGGGAGAATTTCAACCCACCACATTACAGTGTGTTTATCAGTAGCTATAAATCCCTTCTCTCTTGGATTTGGAGATGTACATTGACACATGCGTAGCTCCCTGGTTTTCAGTTTCAGTGGGTTTTTGTTTTGTTTGATTTTGGTTGGTTGGTTTTGTGGTTTTGTTTGGGTTCTTGTTTGTTTGTTTTGGGGTTTTGTGGTTGGTTTGGTTTGTGGTTTTGTTCTGTATCAAATTTGGGCAACTTGTTTGGTGGAAAGTACAGCTGAAACAACTACTACAGTCTTTGAAGGATAATCCTATGAGTACTAGCTATTTTTCTACTGAAAAACTCCTTTCTTAATGTTTCACCATATTTGATGCTAGGTTGATATCCTAAAACCTAATTTTGTAGAAAGATTTGAGGGTAACAACAAGAAATAGGAAAGATAAAGAGGATAGTAGGTTTCTGTCAGTGTGCCCAAGGTCTTGAACAAATTCCTTGGAGCTATTTCAGGAGAACATTTATACAGAACCTTATAGAGTTAGAAATTGCATTAGTCCCTCAGAAACAAACAAACAACAAACCACCAACAATAAAAAAAATGAAAAAAGTCTGGCTACACTGATGGTATGAATTGAGAGTGTTGTAATTCTCCCTTACAAAAGTAGTTTGAGAAATTTGACATTCTTTCCTAGAACTACTTGCTTTTTAATACCAGTTTGTTGTTCCATTCATTATGGGCTGCCATAACCATGTTAACATTGTCAACTGTAAAATGCAATTGAATCTGTGAAGTTTTTCCAAAATAATGTCATTCAAGTGAGATCATCTGCTATGACACACAGTATGTTCAGGCTCTTGGCCACGAGAGTTTTCATTCATTTTTGGATGCTTCCACTTGGTCTTTGTAACTGTGTAGCACCAAACATGACTCTCTGATATTTCTATATTGAAATGCTAGTGCAATTCTATTTTAAAGTGAAACAGATGGTTCTTTTGGTATAGAACAATATAATCTATGTGTCTATACTCAGATAAAAGAATATTAGTGGTTTTTCAACAACTACATGCAAGCAAAATCTCATTGTTCTTCCATAGCCAAAGAAATACATTGCAGAATTCCCCAAATATTGGGATTTCAGCATCAGCTACTTTACCCTAGATTTAATGCAGAGTGAATGGTTGTGATATTACCAAAAAAAAAAAAAAAACCCATAGTAAAAGATGTCTGAGACTCGAACTTATATCTAAACCTTTGTTCCATAAAAATAGGGAAAGAGCGCTGCAGGTATATGTTATCTTGTTTTTCAAGTCATGAATAATTGTGGTCTTTTATGCTGTTCCTGATTGTGCCATTCATAATGAGACTATATGAGGATGGCTTTGCTTGTTTTTATTTCATTCTAAATGTTTTACTTGAGGTGTTGCTAACGTGCCAGTCATGCCCAGTAGGTGCAGAAGTGGTGGCTGAGCACTTCTGGTTGAATACAAGCTCTTTGATTTTTGGTTCTTATGTTCGTATAACTTTTATTTAGTTTTTAATCAAGTCAAATTTTAACCTCTTCCCCCACCCCTCTGAATTACCTCCAGAACATCCTATTCTGCAAATTACAAGGTTTCATCCTCCCATACAAGAAAAAACCACAAACCCCCCCAAAAAACCCCACCTTTGCCAACATTTCTTTGATCATGGCAGCACATCTTACCTCTGTCACACCCTCTGTCTTTTCAAATGAACCACCTTCAGCTTCCTAGAACAATTATGAAGAAGCAGTATCCACAGTGCTAGGGACCCCAAAGAGACAAACTGTGACTTTGCCCAGAACAAGGGACACTGCAGACTGAAGTCACTTTATGTTTCATTTTTTTCTTATCAGTTTGGGGTAGGCACTGTGCACCAAGCACACTATTCATGCAGGCCCAGCCCAGACATAACTGCTGCTGTTGAAGTCCTGCCAACTCTTCCTACCCATTCCTTGGGAAAAGGTAACCCCAGAGGGGCTTTTCTCCTCTCCACTCTACTGTTTCCTAATGGCATGGGACTTATTGGTCACCTAACTTTTTCTGTGAAAGCCATGCACCAGCCCATAGATACATGGTTTGAGTCAAAGATACGTGGCACCAACACACAGATTTTCTGCATTTGTTGCATTTTACCTGCTTTTACAGATAAATTAGGAGATGATAAAGACTATTTTGTGAACTTCCTGTCCCACAGCACAAACTTTTTGAAAGTTAATTACAGTTTTTAAAAAGAGCATTAGTATATGATTCTTTATAAACAAGTAGGTCATCCTATATTCTGATGCCTTGAAAATGATCCTGTTTCCCAAAAATAACCTTTTTGTTTAGTGGAGATAGGTAAAATAAAGCCAGTTGGTAAGGTTATGGCTCTGACCAAAGTGCACGTTTTCTCCACAGCATAATCTGCAGTCCTGTTTCCACAGCTGGCAAGATTAGAGGACTGATGGTTTTGTGTCACAGTTTTCTCTGTGTGAGCTCAATTTCTTTCCTACAGAAAGCACAACAAAGAGGGGGGGGAAAGTGGGAGGTGGATGATATGCAGCCAAGCTTTATTAGGACAAGATTAGGACATGTACTGGGATTTGGCAGCTGAAACATACTTTCGGGTCCCCATCACAAAGCACCACAAGTCTCATGGCATGTAACAAAACTTCAGACAGACATCGGCTAATGTCAAACTGATGTGAACTGAAAAGCTTCTTTTCAGTTTGTCAGATCATAACTTTGGTTTGGGCTGAGCTGACCCTGAAACAAAACATTCTGTTCTAATTCTTCTCATTCAAGACCAGTCTTGTCTTCTTCCATGACAACTTCTGGGCCTTTTTGCTGAAGACATATATTGAACCTGTTTTGTATCACTGTAAAGAGTCTGTTTGATAAAAAAAATACTTGGCCACCTCCAGTTTTTAATTGTTAAAATCTCTGACTAATATTATCATAAGACATATGTTTAGACTGCATATGATGGAAAGCTTTCTGAGAGGATGGAGTGACCTCTCCTCTGTGCTCTCTGATTTCCTGATACCACAGAACATAATCTGACCTGTACATCTTGACCAAAAAGTTCAGTAGGCCTGGGGTATAACTTTATAATGCCACTTCGAATCAAATCCTTGTACCAGAAGGTCCTCCTGAAATCATGCTGCTTTATTCTTCAAAGGAGGGCTGCTATTTATGTTGCTCTTCACTAAAACTGCGGCAGGAAAAAAATCATAAAGCTGCAGTACAACATTTTCAGCCGAATTTCCAAAATCCCTACTACACTTAAGATAACTTAGGAGGAGAGATTCCTTCCAATATGAGGAACCCTTCTGTTTCAAAGTCTATTAGGCACTACAAAACTCTATAAATTTATGCAATTCTTCAACATATTTAACAATATAAATAAGAATACACAGACACATACTTAATCAGAGAAGCAGCAAGACAATTTGCCACACGTGTGAATTGTGGCTAAATCAGCATTTTAATAGGAACTGTCAGTGGATGAGCAGCATTTAAACTCAGCAAAATTTGACCCTGTTTCAGGATGCACTTCTGAATTCAGCTGAAAATATTCAAGAAATACTATAATCATAGCATTCTATATATAACATATACTTATTGGCATTCCCCAGGTACCTTTTCCCATTAAGATTCAAGTATTTGGTGTTTAGAGTTGCAGTTTTAAAAGTAGTGATCTATATTTGTTTCTTTTTTCCCCTCTACTTGGAAAAACAAAAGTGTATTCTGATTAAATACCTCTCTTTGATGATAGATGTGTGTTTGACTGCCAGGCCAGGCCATCTCCAAAGATCTCCACAGGCAAAGCTGAAAATAGTTTGTATTTGCAGTTGAATAAAAGACTTCATAGAACTACAAGTAATTTTAAAGACAATCCTTTTTTGGCTATTGGCAGATTCAAGTAATTTTTTTTAAACAGAGTTCTGCCAGTTCTAGTATAAATACATGAATGGCATGGGAATGTTTTACATTGTGTAAAAATGTCATTTGTGTATAACTTAATTTGTACATTTCTCTACAACTAAGAGAAACATCAACATTGCATCAGAGTCATGGCAAATCCTTCAGTTCTTTTTCTGGCTCAACCACTACAGTCTGACTAAGTTTGCTTAAAGATTAATATAGTCTATATTTTTTGAACAATATCCTTTAAAATAATAGCATTATATTATAATCTCAGTCATTACCTGATTTTTTCTCCTCAATATAAAAAGCTAAGTCTTCTAGAGTGGCGACATCATATAAACTGTACTGTTTAGTAATAACAATGTTCATTATGAGAGGCCTAATTATGGTCATCATTTACAGAAAAAAAAAAAGTCAGCCTTGCCACAGAAAGCATAATAATGAATGTCTCTTGTTTAAAAATTAATGATTTTTCTTTCTGAAGGAATGAAGTCTACTGTTCCACAGGGTGTCATCACTTTTATTTTCCTCTTTAAAAGATTTAATTCTAATGACAATAAGATTCCAAATAATTGCAAAATTAGAGGTTCTATATATATACACTGTAATTTGGAAATGTTTATTTCTTTACATAGAAAAACACACACACACAAAAAAAAGAAGAACATGGTACAAGAATAAAATACAGGCATTTTAGTAATGCAGAAATTATTCAGTGTGCAGAACCAACTTGTGCTCTTATTTACACTGGTCCGATTAGAAAGCAAATTTAATTCTGTTACAATCCACAGCAGAGTGGCTGGGAGCTTTCTTAGTTCTAGGGGCTAATACATAATGTGAATAGCCTAAATGATAACTTATTGTGTATTCCTCAAGGCAACATATGTTTCAGTGAAAAATTATCTGCTTGTAAACAGTTTTGTCTGTGTTACATCTTTCAGGATCAGAGTCAACAAAGACTAAGATCAGACTAGATCAGAAATCTATCATCCTTCCAGAAAAAAATAGCACGAAAAAACAACCAAACAAAACCACAAAACCAAAACAAATAAATGAACAAAAAAAACAACAATAAAACTACTGTCAAAGAAAAGGGTTAGAAGCTAAAGTACTAGAGTAATTAATACATATTTCAGCAGTATTTATTTGGCATTGACTGAGGCCACTTACTGTGAAGAGTTGAACAGTTAATTCAAGTGCTAGGCATAGCCTAAAGGAAGTGACCTTGGGGTCATGTAATTGTAACAGTAATTTATTTAGTTGAAGACAGACATATGTTCTCAATTAGTTTAGCAGCCATTATAATAACACTAGTGGGATTTATATTTGCTTATGTCACTGTGCTGTAAGGATAAAGTTACTGGATCTGTTTGCCTGTAGTTAGTCCCCTAGTTAATGATTGTTCACAGAAGAGACATGAAGGTTAATTAATCATCCTGATTAATAGGTGTCCTATCCTAATTTTGCAGATATTGGCATAATCATTCAACGGACCTGGGGGACATGCACAAAGCAGAAATATTGGCACAAGACAGTGCTACCTACTTAAATCTTTCTCATGCCATTTTTTTCCCCATTACAAATTCTAAGACTTCTCAAACTTACCCCATAAATTGGTGTCTGAGATTATTCCACCAATGGGGCTTTTGAAGGTTTCTCACAGATACATTATTCTGCTGGGATTTTTTTTCCCTGACACAGCTTTACTCTGCTGTCGCTATAAAACAGCAAAGCTGTAATTCATTTGACTGTGCTGCAGTCCTCTGATCTAAACTTCTTAATGTGCTTCTTTTAATTTTCAAATGTTGACACATTTTCACTCTTCACTAATCGAGGTACATGTCAAATAATGTATAACAGGCATATACCCCACACCACAGCAGATGATTTATATAAACTTGCCAACGAGACATGTCCATTATCAGGAACTACCATCACAACTAAAGCAGCCATTGGTATTTTACAGAAACATCTCCACAAGAGAGCCAGGGAAAGAAGACTACAACAAACAAAGAAAAGTGGGGGGTGGGGGAGAAGGAAAGAAAGGGAAAAAAAGGGGCTTTTCTTGTTCATCTACCTTTCCAGAAGCATGAGAGTTTGTAAAGGCTCGTCATGGCCAAGCTATGCACGACTTCCTATTCTCTGCCAGGAGAGGTCATTAGGTTTCTGCAGCAGTCACCACAGAAGGAGGTGCAGGACAGACTCCCTTTGTGTCATACTAGACTTCTCTGTACTACCCCAGGGAGAAAAAGCACAGGATGCCTGTGATTTATGTTCCAAATAACTCCAACCTGTAGGTAGTTCAGCTGCATCACATGCTACCATTTATGCAAACTAGAGGCAGATGAAGAAATCCTTTAGTGTTTAGAAAGCAACTGATCAAGTTGTAAAGACAGGTTGACTGAGTTGGTTTGCTTCATTTCCAACTGCCCCAAGAAGCAGTTCACTGAAACAAAAAGAAGTGCATCTTCCAAGGTTTCCCATTCATAGCATTTACTAATTTCAAAAGGCACTTACTCCTCTGTTTAAGTCTCTCACTTACATGCATGCCTATATTTTATTAAGCAGACCTGGGCATCATTAACACTATCACTGTATCACCAAGGTTGGAAGAGACCTCAAAGATCATCGAGTCCCACCTATAACCACAGACCTCATGACTAGATGATGGCACCATGTGACATGTCCAATCCCCTCTTGAACACCTCCAGGGATGGTGACTCCACCACCTCCCCGGGCAGCCCATTCCAATGGTCAACAACTCTCTCAGTGAAGAGCTTTCTCCTCACCTCAAGTCTAAACTTCCACTGGCGCAGCTTGAGACTGTGTCCTCTTGTTCTGGTGCGGGTTGCTAGAGAGAAGAAGACAACCCCCTCCTTGCTACAACCACCTTTCAGGTAGTTGTAGAGAGCAATGAGGTTGCCCCTGAGCCTCCTCTTCTCCAGGCTAAACAATCCCAGCTCCCTCAGGCTCTCCTCATAGGGCTTGTGCTCAAGGCCTCTCACTAGCCTTGTTGTCCTTCTCTGGACACGTTCAAGTGCCTCAATGTTCTTTCTAAACTGAGGGGCCCAGAACTGGACAGAGGATTCAAGGTGTGGCCTAACCAATGCAGAGTACAGGGGCAAAATCACTTCCCTGCTCCTGCTGGCCACACTATTCCTAATGCAGGCCAGGATGCCATTGGCCTTCTGTGACCTGGGCACACTGCTGGCTCATGTTTAGGAGGCTGTCAATCAGCATCCCGAGGTCCCTCTCTGTTTGGCAGCTCTCCAGCCACTTCAACCCCAACCTGTAGCTCTGCATGGGGTTGTTGTGGCCAAATTGCAGCACCCGGCACTTGGATTTGTTGAATGCCATCCCACTGGACTCCGCCCATCTATCCAGTGGGTCGAGGTCCCTCTGCAGAGCTCTTCTACTCTCTAACAAATCAACACCTGCTCCCAACTTGGTGTCATCTGCAAATTTGCTGATGACTGACTCAATCCCATCATCCAGATCATTGATGAAGATATTGAACTCTTAATAGAACTAAGGGAAAAAAAGAGGGTGTACCATCTCTGGAAGAAAGGGGAGGCAACCTATGGAATGTTTAGGAATGTTGCTAGGACATGCAGAAAGAAAATTAGGGAGGCAAAAGCCCATTTAGAACTTAGACTGGCCTCTGCTGTGAAGGACAACAAAAAGTCCTTCTATAAATACATCAATAGCAAGAGGAAGGGCAAGGACAACCTCCACTCCTTGGTTGACACGGAGGGGAATGTTGTAACAAAGGATGAGGAAAAGGCAGAAGTACTTAACACCTTCTTTGCCTCAATTTTTACTAGCTGGGCAGAACATCTTCCAGACAGCTGGCCTGCAGAGCTGGCAGAAGGAGCCAGGGAGCTGCATGGTTTCCCGCTGCTCCAGGAGGCAGTTAGAGATCTTCTGAGTCGCTTGGACCCCCACAAGGCCATGGGACCGGATGGGATCCATCCTAGGGTGCTGAGAGAGCTGGCAGATAAGCTGGCCAAGCCGCTCTCCATCATTTTTGAGCAGTCCTGGCTCACTGGAGAGGTCCCAGAAGACTGGAAGCTGGCCAACGTGGTGCCCATCCACAAGAAGGGCCTGTTGGATGAGCCAGGGAATTATAGGCCTGTCAGCCTGACCTCAATGCCAGGCAAGATTATGGAACAGGTCATCCTGAGTGCGATCACGCAGCACTTCCAGGATGGCCAAGGGATCAGGCCTAGCCAGCATGGATTTAGGAAGGGCAGGTCCTGCTTGACCAACCTGATCTCCTTCTATGATCAGGTGACCCGCCTGGTTGATGTGGGGAGGCCTGTGGATGTGGTCTACCTGGACCTCAGCAAGGCCTTTGACACCGTCCCCCACAGCAAACTGCTGGCCAAGCTGGCAGCCCATGGCTTGGATGGGAGCACACTGCGTTGGGTTAGGAACTGGCTGGAGGGCCGAGCCCAGAGAGTGGTGGTGAATGGTGCCACATCCGGCTGGCGGCCAGTCACTAGTGGTGTGCCCCAGGGATCGGTGCTGGGCCCCATGCTCTTCTGCATCTTTATTGATGATCTGGATGAGGGCATCGAGTCCATCATCAGTAAATTTGCGGACGACACCAAGCTGGGGGCAGGAGTTGATCTGCTGGAGGGCAGAGAGGCTTTGCAGAGGGACCTCGACAGGCTGGACAGATGGGCAGAATCCAACGGCATGAGATTGAACACATCCAAGTGCCAGGTTCTGCACATTGGCCACAACAACCCCATGCAGTGCTACAGGCTGGGGTCAGAGTGGTTGGAGAGCGGCCAGGCAGAGAGGGACCTGGGGGTGCTGATTGATTGTAGGCTGAACATGAGCCTGAAGTGTGCCCAGGCAGCCAGGAAGGCCAATGGCATCCTAGCCTGCATCAGAAACAGTGTGGCCAGCAGGAGCAGGGAGGTCATTCTGCCCCTGTATCATGCACTGGTTAGGCCACACCTTGAGTCCTGTGTCCAGTTCTGGGCCCCTCAGTTTAGGAAAGATGTTGTCTTACTGGAGCATGTCCAGAGAAGGGCAACAAAGTTGGTGAGGGGTTTGGAAGACAAGCCCTATGAGGAGAGGCTGAGGGAGCTGGGGTTGCTTAGCCTGGAGAAGAGGAGACTGAGGGGTGACCTTCTTGCTCTCTCCAACTACCTGAAGGGAGGTTGTAGCCAGGCAGAGGTTGGTCTCTTCTCCCAGGCAGCCAGTACCAGAACAAGAGGACACAGTCTCAGGCTGCGCCAGGGCAGGTTTAGACTGGATCTTAGGAAGAAGTTCTATACCAAGAGAGTGATTGCCCACTGGAATCAGCTGCCTGTGGAAGTGGTGGAGTCACCTTCATTGGAGGTGTTCAAGAAGAGGCTTGATGGGGTGCTTGGTGCCACGGTTTAGTTTTTTTAGTTGTTTAGGTGGGTTGTATTGTACTGTATTGTACTGTATTGTACTGTATTGTATTTAGGTGGGCTGGATTGGTTGATAGGTTGGACGTGATGATCTTGAAGGTCTCTTCCAACCTGGTGTATTGTATTGTATTGTATTGTAAGAGGATGGGGCCCAGCACTGATCCCTGGTGGATGCCACTGGTGACTGGCCAACAGCTAGATGTGACACCATTTACCACCACTCTCTGGGCTCTGCCCTCCAGACAGTTCCTAAACCCAACACATAGTGTTGATGTCCAAGCCACGATCTGACAGCTTAGCCAGCAGTTTGCTGTGGGGGACGGTGTCAAAGGCCTTGCTGAAGTCTGGGTAGACCACATCCCCAGGCCTCCCCACATCCACCAGGCAGCTCACCCGATCATAGAAGGAGATCAGATTGGAGAGGCAGGACCTGCCCTTCCTAAATCCATGTTGGCTGGACCTGAGCCCTTGGCCGTCCTTCAGGTATGCAGTTAGTGCTGCCAAGATGATCTTCTCCATCATTTTCCCTGGCACTGAGGTCAGGCTGACTGGCCTATAGTTTCCAGGTTCCTCCATCCGACCCTCCTTGTGGATGGGGATCACATTGGCCAGTTTCAAGTCATCTGGAACCTCTCCGGTGAGCCAGGACTGCTGAAAAATGATGGAAAGCGGCTTGGCCCACTCATCTGCCAGTTCTCTCAACACCCTAGGGTGGATCCCATCTGGTCCCATGGACTTGTGAGTGTTCAAGTGGCTCAAGGTCCTGAACTAATTCCTCATGAATTTCCAGGGCAATACACTGCTCCCTGACCCCATCACCCAGCTCAGGAGGCCACTTGTCCTGAACTCCTCCTGCCTTGCTGTTAAAAATTGAGGCAAAGAAGATATTCAGGACCTCAGCATTTTCCTCATCTTCAGTCACAGTGTTCTCCTCCAAGTCCAATAAGGAGTGGAGGTTCTTCTTGCCCTCTTTTTAGCATTAATATATTTGTAAAAATGCTTTTTATTATCTTTCACAGAGGTGGTCAGCTTAAGTTCTAACTGGGCCTTTTCCGCTCTAACTTTTCTCCTACATAATCTAACAACTTCATTAAACATATCAGGAGAAGCTTTCCCCTCCTTCCAAAGGTGATACAGCCTCTTTTTTCCCCTTAATTCCTTCAGGAGCTGCTTGCTCATCCAGGCTGGTCACCTTCCCTGACAGCTCATCTTTCAGCACATGGGAACTGCCAGTTCCTGTGCCTTCAAGAGCTCCTGTTTGAAGTAGGTCCAACCATCCTGGACCCCTTGGTTCCCGAGGGCTGCTACCCAGGGAACTTTCTGAATAAGTTTCTTAAACGAGCTGAAGTTTGCCCTCCAGAAATCCAAGGTGAAGGTTCTGTTGGTGCTCCTCCCTATCTCCCTGCATATTGAAAACTTCACTATCTCATGGTCACTGCACCCTAGGCAGCCTCCCACCATCACGTCTCCCACCAGCCCTTCTGTATTGGAAAACAGCAGGTCAAGCAGAGCCTGACCCCTGGTAGGCTCACTTAACAGCTGCGTCAGGAAGTTGTCCTCCATGTGCTCCAGGAATCTTCTGGACTGCCTCCTCTCTGCTAAATTAAGTTCCCAGCAGGTATCTGGCAGGTTAAAATTGCCCATAAGAGCAAGGTATGGTGGTCTTGAGACAGCCTGTAGCTGCCTATAAAATAATTCATCAACCTTTATATCCTGGTTGGCTGGTCTATAACAAACTCCACCCAGGATGTCAGCTTTGTTGTCCTTCTGTCTAATTCTCACCGAGCCTCCCTGAGGTACAGGGCCACCCCTCCACCCCTTCTCCCTTGTCTGTCTCTCCTGAAGAGCTTGTAGCCATCAATTACAGTGCTCCAGTCATGTGAGTCATCCCACCAGGTTTGTTACCCATGCCGCATGCATTAGCGTACGTGCACTTCAGCCGGGCTGCTGGTTTCACCCCTGACTCCAGCTTACCACCCTCAGACTCCTGTCCGGGGAGACTGGTTTCATCCCCTCCCCCTTCAAATCTAGTTTAAAACCCTATTAATGAGACCTGACAAATCCCTTCCTAGAATCCTTTCCCCTCTGTGAGATAGGCTGTTCTCACATGCCAGGATTTTTCTCCCCTCTGGGATGGATGTTCTCCATCTGTTGCTAGCGGACCTGGTGCCATAGAAAGTTCCCCAAGATCGAAAACCCCGATGAGAAGATCAAAGTCACTGAGAACCTTACAGACATAACAGAAAACATTTTAACAGCACTAAGTGTCATGTTTTCATTACTACTCATTGTTTTGAAAGAAATTCGTAGCAACAGTGAATAAGGAACTATGATCAGGATATTTATCTTGGTGTTGAAATATGGGTTCTAGCGGCCATGTGTTTAAACATATTCTTTGTGCCTTGAATCCATTGTGATATTTCATTACAAAAATAAGATTTAGTGTTACAATAATCCTAAAGAAAAAAAAATATTTTTCTTATACCCTCCTAAGTACTGAAGGTATTTGCAATTTTCACTCTGCCCCAACTTATACCCTGCTTGCTTTACTTAGTGTTAGCCTTCAGGCCAACAAAAGGCTGTTGGATCTTACAAACTCATATACGCATCCACCTTCAGACTAACTGACTCACAGTCTTCATGAAACTGTGACAGTTGTGGCTTGTTGTATAAAGTGCTGTGATCTATTGATGTGTGTAATTAAAAGGATTCCTGCATTTCCCATGATGCAAATAATCTTCCATGAGCATTGATGGCTTTTAGGCAGGTGTGCTTCCTAGGAAAAAAAATACGTACCTTTTCATGACCAGTAACTGCATGAGGAAATCCTTATGTGCTATAACGCACAGTAGATCCCAGGTTTCACCCAGACACAGCAAGATCTGCTTCTTGGTAGAAAAGACACTATTCTTCTGTAGTTAATAATACTTGAGATATGGGAATCCAACACAGCAGTCTAGTTGGAATTAAAGTATCATGGGTTACATCAGTACATTTATAATACAATTTTCATAGCTCCATCAATCCATGC
This sequence comes from Colaptes auratus, assembly GCA_015227895.2. NCBI lineage: Eukaryota > Metazoa > Chordata > Aves > Piciformes > Picidae > Colaptes > Colaptes auratus. The sequence goes on along the minus strand of JAAWVA010000130.1, from coordinate 9,932 downwards.
CCTTCAATTTAAAAGTGAAATTAATTCTCAGAGACAGACCATGATACTGTATTAATACTTGAAATTGTCTTATAAGCGCTTACTTTCATATTTGGCATAACTATTGCACCACCACAGAAACTGCTTCTATTGACCTTTAGATTTAAGATATGTTGGATTACCATGATTGACACATTCAGAATGACTCATTCTTGCCAAATACAGCATAACAACTTTTAAACATTCCCTTTTCCTTACAACTGCTTCCACTTCCATTACATGAAATATGGCTGTATTATATACTACCTCTCATTGGCTAACATGGTTTTTTTTTTTCAAAATTCAAGAAGATTTACATTGGAACTAAATGTTTCAGTGATTGCTCTGTTGGATTTCATTATACAAAGCAAGTCTGGTTTTGCAACCATGAGTCACTGTACGTTTTTTTGAACATAGTCATTTATATAGAATGAATATACACATTATCACCACAACACCAGATTTTCTTTAACAGTCTGCATGACACTGTACCGTAATGCTTTAATAAATTGCTTATGCCATATGCACACTGCACTGCAGCTGTTTTTTTAATTGTGTTTTTTTTCTTCTTCTTCTTCTTTTTGAGGAATTCTTTGTAAGCCATTCTCTCTACCAGGGGAATAAGAAACTCACTGGGAGTGAAGGCAAAACAAGGGAAATGGTACTCTTGTGATCTTAATGACTGGTATCATACTCAGAATATTTTCAGATCTGCACATTTTGTCCATGCAGCTGGGTGGTCTGCACAATAGCAATTAAGGAGGAATCCCCAGATAAGCTCAAGTTTGGCTGAGGTTTGTTAAACCACATTATAGTGGAATTCAGTTACAGAGAAGAGAATCACTAGTTTTGGTGTGCCTGGGAAAAGGTTTGGTGGTCTCTGTTTTCTTTCTCCTGGACAATCTGAAGTATGGATTTGCCTCCACTATTAAGCAATCTAGTTCTTTTACCTTCCAAAAGTCCTTGGAGGAAAGATTTAGGGTCATATCTCATGTTAGCTAATAATTCCTAACTATTTTGAAGAATTTTATTCAGGCTAGGATCTGTCTTTAACACGCTGGCAGCATTGAGTTAAAGCCTCAGCAACCTCTTTTAAATGCTGTAAATCAGCAGAAGTATTTAGCTGCCTAGAGGTGAATATGGGTATTTAGAAAGATTTACCTGAATGTCTAAACACATCAGATACTTAATTCCCACAGAAAGTGACTGACAGTACTCCAAATACTTCTGTAAATAAAAATGCTTGCAGTTCTGTCAACAACAGATTTTTACAATGCTATTATCATACCTTTATTCTCTGTCTGAACATATGTGACAGTCACATGCTTTTAGTATAATGTGGGGTAAGGTAGCAATATCAAAACCAGTTTTGACCAGTCTCTAGATAAAATTTCAGCACATCTCGCTGTGGTATCTCTGTTGTCCTAATCTCTGATTATGCACAGTTGGCATAGTATTTCATACTCTACGGGGTTCACCATTTCCATCACAGACAAAACACACTGGCTCTTAGGTGCTATGGGTGACTGATTAAGAAGACAGTCTGCATAAAGAGAAGACAATGGGAATTGCTCATTTTGAATCAATAACCTGGAAAAAGCATGTGTGGTAGGCAGGGACAAATACCTAATCTTATACAGGTTTCAGTGTGCTATTGTTCTATGAAAAGAGTTGACATCTTCTAAAATGGATTGCATCACATGTTGCACCTAATAGGTTAAATGGTTATAAAGAGATTTGATCCAGCCATGGGAGATTTCCATGGTTAGAAGGATCCTCTGCTTATTTAAGGCCCCTACAACAGCATTTTGACCCAGCTCTTTTTAACCTTCGTCATAGAAGTATATTACAAAGTGAGAAGTTATTTCAGCCTTCAAGCAACCCTAAGGACAGGGGTTAGCCAGTACAGATTGGAAAAATATCAGTTTTTGAAGACAACTATTGGATATCTATTGCTACTCTAATTTGTTACTTCTTAGGAACTATTTTTCACCATAACAAAAAGTACCTGAGAACATCAATTACAATGAGGGATATGGACAAATAGCGTGCAAATATCTGCCACTGGAATTGTTTTTGTGTCCTCAGTGTCACTTAACTGCCCTACCAAGAGCATATTGTCAATTTATTCCTATTTAAAAACAAGATTTTATTTTATGTTGGCTGAGTGATAATCACAATCATGTTTTGTGTTTGCTTTCTACAGACACCTGAATGATTGCTTTTTACTGGCACAAATGCTCATACAACCCATGCTCTGCAACCACATGCAGTATCATTTACTAAAACTAAATGTCATATTCAAATATGTAAATATTTCTTTCAGAATTATATTCTTGTTTTTCCAGTGCATGAATAGAAAAAAAGTACTTTATGACTCATGACAACTAACATGCACGCCCAATCAGGCTGTCCAATATTTGCAGATATTGGTTTCATAGCAATCTATATGGTTATTAACAAAAAAAAAACAGAAGACACCCAACAAATGAATCCAGAAAACTATGAGACATTTGTACATATCCTCATTGCAAAAAGAAGGCAACAAGTGTCTGATGAAATATTCACTGCAAATTGTTCACCAGTCTAAAACTGTAGTAAGTGTTAAGATAAAAGATTTGTAAACTCAACAAGCATTCAGTAAAATTTACCAAACCTGGCAAATCCTTTTTTTGGTCATGGCATTTCTGTCTATGAAAATTTATTCATGAATTTGAAAGAGTCTATACAGTTTGTGTTTACTTTCAGAATACATAATCATTCAGCAGTTAGCACAGTTCTATATTACTAATAGATATATGTTCCTCTGTTTCATTGCTTTGCTTCAAAGACATATTACTGTTGCATGTAGTTTGATAACTCCCAGAACACATAGCTTAATTTCTTCCCAATGCATATCATTCCAATAGCTAACTTAGAGTTAGAACAGAACTAAATCAGTTCTGTGATTTTACTTTTCAGCTTAGTCTCATCTCAGTAGTTTTGTAGTTTCATAGTTTCAGTTAGGGTTGGAAGGGACCACAAGGATCATCTAGTTCCAACCCCCCCTGCCATAGGCAGGGACACTCTACCCTAGATCAGGCTGGCCAGAGCCTCATCCAGCCTGGGCTTAAACACCTCAAGGGACGGGGCCTCAACCACCTCCCTCGACAACCCATTCCAGGCCTTCACCACCCTCACGGTGAAGAACTTCCTCCTCATGTCCAGCCTGAATCTCCCCACCTCCAGCTTCATCCCATTCCCCCTTGTCCTATCACTCCCTGATAGCCTGAATAGTCCCTCCCCAGCCTTCTTGGAGGCTCCCTTCAGGTACTGGAAGGCCACAATGAGGTCACCTCGGAGCCTTCTCTTCTCCACACTGAACAGCCCCAACTCCTTCAGTCTGTCCTCATAGGAGAGGTGCTCCAGCCCTCTGATCATCCTCGTGGCCCTTCTCTGGACACGCTCCAGCACCTCCAGATCCCTCTTGTAATAGGGGCTCCAGAACTGGACGCAGTACTCCAGGTGGGGTCTCAGCAGAGCTGAGTAGAGGGGGAGAATCACCTCCCTTGACCTGCTGGCCACACTTCTCCTGATGCAGCCCAGGATCTGATTGGCTTTCCGGGCTGCAAGTGCACATTGAGAGCTCCTGTTGAGCTTCTCGTCCACCAGCACCCCCAAGTCTCTCTCCTCTGGGCTGCTCCTCAGCCAGTCACTGCCCAGCCTGGATTTGTGCCTGGGGTTGCCTCGACCCAGATGCAGGACCCTGCACTTGGTCTTGTTGAAGCTCATGAGGTTGGCTTGTGCCCACCTCTCCAGCCTCTCAAGGTCCCTCTGGACGGCATCCCTTCCCTCCAGTGTGTCTGCTGCACCACACAGCTTGGTGTCATCAGCAAACTTGCTGAGGGTGCACTCAATGCCACTGTGCATGGCACCCACAAAGATGTTGAACAAGACTGGTCCCAGGACTGATTGCTGAGGGACTCCGCTTGTCACTGGCCTCCACTGGGACATGGACCCGTTGACAGCCACAGTAGCTGCACTTTCTGAAGTTAACGGCATATATTTGCAAGATCTGCTTCTATCAGCGATAACATTTGATGTTAATAGTTAGTAACATGGACTGGTGTTGTAGCAGTTTGGGCTGGGTGCCCTCTGCTATGGGGAGTGTTTCCTGTGTCCAGAAGTCCAGCCCAGTGGGTGGACACAGGAAATCAGGTATTTCATACCATAATTCTCTGCACCACTATAAGATCCAGTGCGGAGTCTGGGACTTCCTCTTTCTTTCCTCCCCATCACTCAGTAACTGGGGGAGATATCAGGGGGATGGGCAGTCTCAGATCTGGCCAGCTGAGACTAGCCTAACAGTGCAGGGAGAAGAAGGAGCCCTGGGGGTCTTGGGTGCACCCTCAGGTGGGGATGGGATGTTTCTGGATCTGCTTTGGGGTTTCTTTGACACTGCACTTCCGGCTTTCTGTACACATTCACTGCTTTCCATTTAAACTTTCCATCACTTTTGCAATCCATTTATCTGAGTAGTTATTTCTGCCTGTGGTGGGCAGGGAGTCTGCTTCAACCCACTACAGGTGTGTAGACCAAGGTCACAGATAAATCTTAAAGGGTCAAGCTCCCCGCTTCAATGGATGGTATCTGAGGAGGATTCTGTCCATTCTGCCTTCACTCCCAATCCATAGTTCCTGAACCCAGTTCCAGGATTCAGCTCCTAATTCTGCTTCCAGCCTCCCAGTGAGTTCAGTATGGGACTTCCCCAGTACCAGCCCACAGCATCAGTGGGGATAGTGATGCAGTAGCCACCAGGGAGGTGCTGGCTGCTGCACTTTGGTCACAACAACCCCATGCAGCGTTACAGGCTGGGGTCAGAGTGGCTGGAGATCAGCCAGGCAGAAAGGGACCTAGGGATAATGATTGACAGGTGGCTGAACATGAGCCAGCAGTGTGCCCAGGTGGCCAAGAAGGCAAATCGCATCCCGGCCTGCATCAGAAATAGTGTGGCCAGCAGGAGCAGGGAAGTCATTCTGCCCCTGTACTCAGCACTGTGTCCTGAAGGGTCAAAAATCCTCAAAAATGCTCTGAACCAAACAATGGGGCAGGAGCCAGCAGGTCTGTTTTTTCAGGAAAATGCCCTCATTGCCCAGGCTTTTCTGAACATGCCCTGGAGTCCAAGTGGCCTAGGTGTGTGTGCCTTTGGCCATGTTTGGAGAAAACTCACTCTACAGGTTACAGTGTCAGGTTTTTATCTCTCAATAATTGTTGTCATTGGTCATCATTGTCTCGGGAAATCTATAAATACCAGCCCAAAGAGCCAGCGCTTTGCCTTGCAATTGTCCAAGCTCTGGGAATAATCACAAGCATCACTTGGAATCTGAGCTGTGCTTCAGTTTACCCAGACAAAACTGCAAGACCCCTCACTGTATAGCATTGTAAAGCCCAGGAGCAGACAGCTACATCTCGTCAGGCCGAGAGACAAACACCAGGAGGAGCTGAGTCCCCAGGAGAGTTTTGTTTTATTGGAAGAAGCAACAAGCACTGCTGCAAACAATTGCAGCAGAAGAACCTCTCCAAATAGGCAAAGCTACAAAGTCAACAAGTTCTGCACACTTCAGCAGCAACCTCTTTTCTACAAGGCTTTCAGCTACAAAGCCTTCAGAGATAAATCCGGCATGTGCCTTAGCGACAAGCTGCAGACACCAACAGAAACTGAAACTGTGTTCCTGCATCATTCACGTGGTTGATGCCATTTTGGTTTTGTTTAAATCCCCACATGTGCTGCAGGGTACCACAATCAGTGAATAATTACAAAATCTGATTTTTATATGCATCTATTAAAGGTCTGTTGCCTTAGAGAATTCTGGAGATTCCCCCCCTGCCGTGTGGACAATCTCCGGCTCCATTGCTGATGTTCCCTTTTTTATTTACAGTTTAAATTGTTGTTTGCTGTTTCTGGATTTTTGCTCATATTGTTTAAATTTTTATTTGTTCCTGGTGGTGAGGTATCTGTTCCACAAGTGAATATTTTGAACCAGTAAATAGGTTTCATTAATATTTTCTGCATTTTTTTAATTAATAAAGTTATTAATATTTTTATTAATTGTTCCACCTATTGAATATCAATAGACTCCTTACTATCGCAACACACTGGTTAGGCCACACCTTGACAACTGTGTCCAGTTTTGGGCCTCTCAATTGACGAAGGACATTGAGACTCTTGAACGTGTCCAGAGAAGGCTGGGGAGAGGCCTTAAGCACAAGCCCTATGAAGAGAGGCTAAGGGAGCTGGCCTTGTTTAGCCTGGAGAAGAGGAGGCTCAGGGGAGACCTTACTGCTGTCTACAACTACCTGAAGGGTGGTGGTAGCCAGGAGGGAGTTGGTCTCTTCTCCCAGGCAAACAGCACCAGAACAAGAGGACACAGTCTCAAAACTGTGCCAGGGGAGGTTTAGGTTTGAGGTGAGGAGAAAGTTCTACAAAGAGTTGTTGGCCATTGGAATGGGCTGCCCAGAGAGGTGGTGGAGTTACCATCCCTGGAGGTGTTAAAAAAGGGCTTGGACATGGCACTTGAAACCATGGTTTAGTAGTCATGAGGTGTTGGGTGACAGGTTGGACTTGATGATCTTTAAGGTCTTTTTCAACCTTATTTATGCTATGATTCTATGAATATCAGGTTTGTATATATCTACTTAATTTTATTGTCTTTACTTTCATTAAAGCTGTTTCTTTTCCATCCTCTGTTCCTCTTCCCCTTTCTCTTCCCATTTAGGAAGGGGACAGGGGTTAATATTGAGCATCTATCCCTCATTTACTAGCTGACCTAGCCCTAACCCTTGATATCAGCTTAAAAGAAAAGAAATTATAGGTATTAATGTAGTTCAGTTGCTGCTTTTAATGTTTAGGATGAATTTGTTCTTTGACAGAAAAAAATTTCCATGTCACATGTGGAAGCTTTGTTCCCTCTACTAAGTCCTGATTTCAGGGTATGCACTGTAGCCATACAGCGTATTTGCTGCAGGCAAAACTTTACCCAAGCTGCTATGATTGAAACATGTAGACAAAGCTGGGAACCTCCATATGGAATCTAATAGTGTAAGACACAACTACTCAGACAACCCCTACTGCAAACAGATTTGGTACATTGTAATGAGTACAATGCCTATTTTGGGTTATTTTTTTTCTGTGTGTGATTTTTTTCCCTTTTAATATCTACATAGTGCACTATACAATTGTTGACATTTCAGATCTAAAACAGCACTCAGATTGTTTTCTGCAGCAAAAGTTTCAACACAAAAGGTCTGGCTACATAATTTCTTGATCTCTTTATAGAAAGTGATTGTAGTTTATGACAGGCTAGAGAAGGGTTTATGGGGGCTAGATAGCCTCCTTACATGGGTTTCTTTAGAAAAGAAGTCCTCCAGATTGCTTTAAGAATTTTTTCTTTACATGAAATCCTGCATGTGGTGAAACACTAATAGTAAATACAGCATGGATTCAACAGAATGGGATCACCCTTTTTTCTAAAACACAGAAAGAATTGTACTGTTTGTCCTTCAGTATCAGAGAACAGTAAATAAAATGTCTTATAGAGTACAGAAATATATTGTTCCTTATAAGTAACCCATCAGGAATACCGATAGTCTTTCAGAACCTACTCCTCCTGCTAGTTCAGAAGTGTGACTGCTGAAATTTACATATTAAGAAGAGGCAGGAAAGAAAGCTCTACCTACATTTTTGGAAAGACACTAATAGTGTGTACTGAAATCCTATAGCAATGGTAATTTACATGACTGGGATACTAAAAGAGGGTTTCTGAGGCTTCAGCTATTCTGTTGAGTGTGTTTTTTACTGCCTATGCTTGTGTCTGTGGAAGATGTATTAACCTTTTAATGACAACATTCCAGTACCTCTGCTCCCATAATGTTTGCACTTACTAGGATTGATGCAGGCCACATTCCTAGATACATCCAGGATCTCTAACTGGTAAAAAGGCATCCTCCCTAGCCATCATAGTTTAGTGCCAGTGAGAGCCACAGTGTTTCCAGGCACCTGAGCAGAGTGGATTTGTCTTGCATTCACACACACATTTAGATGTATTTATGTTATTACTGTCATCTATTAAATCCAAGTGCTTACCAAGTGTGTGTAGAGACTTCAGATAGGATGAGTTGCCTTTACCCTGTTCCACCTTTAGTGATTCTATTATTTGATACATGATAAGAAAAATAAGCCCCTATTATGAAAATGAGGTATTTGAAAACAGTCACCTGATGATAAAGAAATATATCTTACTAATTGTGGATTCAAGGCACATAGACATATAAGAGTTATCATTCCAGATAGACTAATTTCACTAAGGTTGACTGATATTAACTTAAGAAAATGTTGGTTTAGGATAAAATTTAAAACCTGAATGGCACACAGCACCACCTCTATTCTCTGGATCACTGGATATAGGGGCAAGCACCTTGGAATGCATCTCGGGGCATTGTAAACAACCTGTCTTCCCATGAACTATAACTCAGAGTACTACAAAAGACCTGATGCTAGAACTGTATCAGGACCAAAGAGAACTGGAAAATGCCAGTAAAACAAATAAAAGGTTTTAAAAATTAACCTGACCCAAGGAAAAATAAACTATGTGCATGCTATAGGGTGCACGATGTGGCACACAAGGCTGTTGAGTTCCCTGCCACTTTAAAGGCCACATTGTAGAAGTCTGGTTAATGAAGTGGTTGGAACTGCAAACCAGCCTGAGTAAGGGTAGGAAGAGATGGACAGCTTTCTCTGTATTTTTGAGAAAGGGGACTTTCTAGATCTGAAGGACTTTGCATGGAGGCAGTACAGTTTGTAGGTGTCAGCCAAAGACCTGAAAGCAGCCACTTCATGGAGCCTGAAGTACGGCTGAGAAGACTGGCTTAGGCTGTGGCATGACAGTGGGAGCAAGAGAATTCAATGCAAGGCCAGCTTGTGGGTGCCTCCTTGGTGTGATCTCACAGATGATATGCCCCCTCAACAGAAAATATTTTGTGTATGTTTTATATGGAAAATTAAGATGCTTTAGTAATTGGCACTTCCCTAAATTCTCTCTTGAAATAGATCAAGGTATAAAGGATGTCAGAGAGAGAACAAAAGGAAAAGCCCATTTTCAATTTTTCAGTGCAATTATATGCCTTGGTGTTTTTATCAAAATAAATATACAAACCCAACACATCCTAAAAATACCTTATATTTAATTCTTTTTGTGTTAGCTTTGTTTGTTTCATGTAGAAATAACCTGTGCTGCATTGTTATTCATATGATTTTTTTTCCCCCGGGAACAGTACATTAATTTTGTCTCACCTAGGGGAAAGTATGCTTAGAACTAAGGTATTCTGGCAATGTTTAGCCCTTTCTGTTACATCCTTCTGCTCTGCTGATATTAACGTAAGTATATAAGCTGCAAAAGGAGTTTAGTAGTATGCAAGTAAAGTTTTCTTGGCTCACAATAAAGATTTGTACAATCACAACTAATCTGGCCCTCAGATTTTCATAATATCAAGTCAGCCCTTCTAAGTAGAAAACTTACAAGAAAAGGCCCCTGTGCCCTAAATTTCTTAATCTTAATAAAACTCTAAAGATAAAAATATCACCATCAACCTCCCCCACCCCACACACCTTAACTTAGACATCATCACACTGGTTTTACTTTCTATTTGCCTGTTTTTCTCTAAATCTCTTGATACTTTCACATCATTATCCTTAATGAATGTTGTCAGTAAACAGGACATTTAAGTATTTGTGTTGTTAGAATAAAATAGAATGTTGGTGCAGGACAAGGCAGTTGTACTACTGTTACTTGTAGACTAAACTGGTGCTTTCTGCTTTCTTGGCAGTTGTAAACTTCAGACTGACCTTCTGTTTCGAGTACAAATATACTGTTAATTTG
>JAAWVA010001299.1:0-11284 GCA_015227895.2 Colaptes auratus | reverse complement strand
GGGGAGGAGAGGGGGAGGGCTCGCGGGAGGGCTCGCGGAGGTAGCCCCGGAGGGGAGGAGGATGAAGGTCACGAAGCACGTGGGGGGCGTGGGGGGAGACGGGACCGCGAGACCCCCTGCGACCTCCCCCCGCAGCCAGGACCCCCCCCAGGGAAACCCCCAGACCTTTCCAGGGCTCCAAGGCCTCCAAACCCCCACCCCGGAGCCCCCCCCCAGACCCCCTCTAGAGACCCCCAGGCCCCGTTAGAGACCCCAGGCCCCGTTAGAGCCCGACCCCCAGAACCCCTTCCAGACCCCCTCCAGACCGCTACCCCCTATTTAGAGCCTCCCAGACCCCCCCAACGCCTTTAGAGCCCCCCCAGACCCCCATCTCCTGCATTTTGAGCCACCCCCAACCCCCTTTAGAGCTCCTCCAGACCTCCCCAGATCCCCAAACCTCTCCCTTAGAGCCCTCGTAGAACCCCACATCCCCTTTAGACCCCCCCAGATTCCCAAGCCCCCTTTACAGCCCATCCAGACACCCCCAGACCCCCAGCCTCCCCTTCGAGAACCCATCCAGACCCCCCAAACCTTCCCTTAGAGCCCCCCGAATGCCAAACTCCCCTTTAGACCCATGTCAGAACCCACACACACACACTTTAGAGCCCAGCCCCCCCAAACCCCTTTAGAGACCTCAGACCCCCCCATTAGAGCTCCCCTGGACTTCCCAGGGCTCCCAAATCCCACTTTAGAGCTTCCCCAAGCCCTTTTAGAGCCCCTGAACCCCTTTTGAGCCCCCAGCCCCCCATCACCCCCCAATGGGGTGGGTCCCTGCCTTCCCCTCACCTCTTTTCTCCTCTCTCCCTTCCCCCAGCTCTCTGCAGCCGCCTGCCTCTGGCTGCCCTTAGCTTGGTGAGTCCTGGGGGAGGGGCTTAGGGTGGGTTGGGGGTCCCCTAACCACCACCCCCTGCTTGGCCCTCTTCCCTGACCCCCTCACTCCCCCTTCCCGAGCAGGTACCCCCCAGCAGGGGGCTGGCAGCGGAGGCCAAGAAGACCTTTGTGAGGGATAAGCCTCACTTGAACGTGGGCACCATCGGGCACGTGGACCATGGCAAGACCACCCTGACAGCAGCCATCACCAAGGGTACCCCTGAATTGGGGGGGGACACACACCCCTAGGGCGGGGAGGGAGAGACCTGGAATGGGGCTGGGAGGGGAGGAAATGGACTTGGAGAGGAAGAAATGGGGCTGGGGGTGAAAGAATGGGGTTTGGGGGGGTGGAGGAAATGGGGCAAGGGGTTCAACATTGAGGGGAAAGGGCTTAAAGTGGGGAGAGGAAGACTCAAATGGGAAAGGCAACCCCTGGAATGGGGAGGGGGAGGCCTGGAATGGGGATAGGAAGGGAGGAAATGGGGTTGGGAAGGGAGGAGGAAAAGGGGGGGGAAGGGACTTAAAATGGGGAGGGCCAGGCCTGAAATAGAGCTGGAGGGGAAGGAAATGGGGCTGGGGGGTCGGGGAATTAGGGGAAGGGGCTCAAAATTAGGACAAAAGAGCTTAAAATGGGGAGGGGGAGGTCTGAATGGGGAGGAGGAGATCCAGACGGGGGAGGGGGAGCCAGGAAATGGGGGTGAAAGTCCTTAAAATGGGGAGGCCCAAAATGGGGAGGGGGAGGCCCAAAATGGGGGTGAAAGGCCTTAAAATGAAGAGGGGGAGGCCGAGATGGGGAGGGCTGAATGGGAAGGGGGAGGTCCAGAATGGCAGGGGGGGAAGCCCCAAATGGGGAAGGGAAGGCCCAAAATGGGGAGGGGGAGGCCCAGATGGGGAAGGCTGAATGGGAAGGGGGAGGTCTAGAATGGGGAGGGGGAAGCCCCAAATGGGGAGAGGGAGGCCCAAAATGGGGGGGGGGGTTAGGAGGGGGGATGGGAGATGGGGGTGGAAGGCCTTAAAATGAGGAGAGGAGGTGTGTGGCTCAGTTGGTAGCACTTAAGACTCTTACTTGGGAAGGTCGTGAGTTCAAGCCTGCAGTGGGCAGGAGTGCTCTGTCTGGGGAGCAATGTCCTTTCACTTGGTGCCATATTCTAGTCATGGGGTTTGTGGAGACAGGTTGGACTCGATGGTCTTTGAGGTCTCTTCCAACCTTAGCAATACTGTGATACTGTGATATTGTGATACAGATGGGGAGGGGGAGGCCTGAAAAGGGAGGGAGTGGCCCAGAAGGGGGAGGCCCTGAGCCCCGTGCCCCTCCCCCGGCAGTGCTGTCGACGTCGGGCAGCGCGCGGTTCCGGCGCTACGAGGAGATCGACAGCGCCCCCGAGGAGAAGGCTCGCGGCATCACCATCAACGCCGCCCACGTGGAGTACGAAACCGCCAGCAGGCACTACGCGCACACCGACTGCCCCGGGCACGCCGACTACGTCAAGGTCAGCCTGGGCGGCAGGGGCAGACCCGAGGCGGCTCAGAGGCGCAGCTGATCTGCCTCGGAGCCCAGACCTTTCCCTCAAAGCGTGCAAGCTTAGCTCGAAAACGCAGATTTCGCCCCCCCAAAGGGAAACTTGACTCAAAAAATGCTAATTGGCCTCCCAAAAATGCAAATTCAGCTCAAAATGCTACAGGTTTGCCTCAAAAAACACAAATTTGCCCCCCAAAAATGCAAATTCAGCTCAAACTGCTACAGGTTTGCTTCAAAAACCACAAATTTGCCTCCCAAAAATGCAAATTCAGCTCAAAATGCTACAGGTTTGCCTCAAAAAAACACAAATTTGCCTCAAGAAACACAAATTTACTTCAAAAAAATGCAAATTTAGCTCAAACTGCTACAGGTTTGCCTCAAAAACCACAGATTTGCCCCCCAAAAATGCAAGTTTAGCTCAAACTGCTACAGGTTTGCCTCAAAAACCACAGATTTGCCCCCCCAAAATGCAAGTTTAGCTCAAACTGCTACAGGTTTGCCTCAAAACCCACAAATTTGCCTCAAAACCCACAGATTTACCCCCCCCCCAAAATGCAAATTTAGCTCAAACTGCTACAGGTTTGCCTCAGAAACCACAAATTGCCTCAAAAAAACATAGATTTGACCTCCCAAAAAAAAGCAAATTAAGCTCAAAATGCTACAGGTTTGCCTCAAAAACCACAAATTTGGCCCCTAAAAAAGGCAAAATTAGCTCAAAATGCTGTAGGTTTGCCTCAAAAAACACAAATTTGCCTCAAAAATCCACAAATTGGCCCCCCAAAAATGCAAATTTAGCTCAAAATGCTACAGGTTTGCCTCAAAAAAACACAAATTTGCCCCCCAAAAATGCAGACTTAGTTCTAAATGCTGAAAAATTGCCTGAAAAACTAGAAATTTGCCCCTAGAAAATGCAAATTCAGCTCAAAATGCTACAGGTTTGCCTCAAAAAACACAAATTTGCCCCCAAAAATGCAAACTTAATCTCAAAAACAGTACAGGTTTGCCTCACAAAACACAAATTTGCCTCAAAACCTGTAGCTTTACCTCAAAAAAACGGAGATTCCCCTGAAAAAAAAAATGCAAATTTGCCTGGAAAAAATGCAAAGTTACCTCCAAAAATACAAATTTGCCTCAAAGTTCATCATTTGAGCTCTAAATGGTTCAAATTTGCCTCCAAATTCCAGCAGTTTGCCTCGAAATGCAAAACATTTGCCTCAAAACCCACAGGTTTGCCTCAAAAAAATGTGGATTCAACTGAAAAAAAATGCAAATTTGCCTCAAAAACTGCACACTGCCTCCTGCCCTGTGCCCAGGCAGCCAGGAGGGCCAAGGGCATCCTGGCCTGCATCAGGAGCAGTGTGGCCAGCAGGAGCAGGGAGGTCATTCTGCCCCTGTACACTGCACTGGTTAGGCCACACCTTGAGTCCTGTGTCCAGTTCTGGGCCCCTCAGGTTAGGAAGGAGGTTGACTTGCTGGAAGGTGTCCAGAGAAGGGCAATGAGGCTGGGGGAGGGGAAACAGCCCTGTGAGGAGAGGCGAGGAGCTGGGGTTGCTTAGCCTGGAGAAGAGGAGGCTCAGGGGTGACCTTATTGCTCTCTGCAACTACCTGAAGGGAGGTTGTAGACAGGTGGGGGTTGGTCTCTTCTCCCAGGCAGCCAGCACCAGAACAGGACACAGTCTCAGGCTGCGCCAGGGCAGGTTTAGGCTGGAGGTTAGGAGAGAGCTCTACACAGAGAGAGTGATTGCCCATTGGAATGGGCTGCCTGGGGAGGTGGTGGAGTCACCACCACTGGAGGTGTTCAGGAGGAGACTTGGTGGGCTGCTTGGTTGCGTGGTTCAGTTGGGTAGGTGGTGTTGGACGATCGGCTGGACGCGACGATCTCGAGGGTCTCTTCCAACCTGGTCTCTTCTGTGGCATTCAAAATGCATCGATGTGCCTCCAGATGCCAGCAGTTTGCCCCCAGAAGGCTTTGCTTTTGCCCCTGGATCCACAAAGCTGCTCCAGGAATGCCTCAGAAATGCCTTGGTCTGTGTCAGAAGCCACACACGTGCCCCGGAGCCTGGGAATCTGCCTCGGAACTTCCCCGGTTCGCCTTGGCAAGCCCCACATTGGCCTCCACGCGCCAAGGAGTTACCCCAAAATCCTCCAGTTGGCTTTGAAATCCCCCAGTTTGTGTCCAGATCCACAGGTTTTGCTCAGCAGTTCTCTGAGTGACCTCAAAAGCCGCCAGTGGAGCTCAGAAATCGTCTGCTCTAGCTCAGGACTCTGACACCCACCCCCCCAGTTCGCCTCAAAGTCCATCGCTCTGCCTTAAAACCCATCCCTGCCTCAGAAGCCTCTGATTTGCCCCAACCCCTCTTGTTTTGGCCCCAGAACATGATCACAGGCACAGCTCCCCTGGACGGATGCATCCTGGTGGTGGCTGCCACCGATGGGCAGATGCCCCAGACCCGAGAGCACCTCCTGCTGGCCAAGCAGGTGAGGGGCAGGGGCTGGGCAGCTGGGATCTGTTGGTTGGGTCTTGGGTGGAACTTGGGTTGGTTCCTCTTGCTCTGCCTCCAATCTGTGGGTCTGGGATCTGTTGTTTGGGTTTTGGCTGGATTCTTCTTGCTGTGCCTCTATAGATCTGGGATCTGTTGTTTGGGTCTTGGCTGGGTTCCTTTTGCTCTGCCTCTGATCTATAGATCTGGGATCTGTTGGTTGGGTCTTGGCTGGGTTCCTTTTGCTCTGCCTCTGATCTGTAGATCTGGGATCTGTTGGTTGGGTCTTGGCTGGGTTCCTTTTGCTCTGCCTCCGATCTAGGGATCTGGGATCTGTTGGTTGGGTCTTGGCTGGGTTCCTTTTGATCTGTCTCTATAGATCTGGGATTTGTTGATTTGGTCTTGGCTGGGTTCCTTTTGCTCTGCCTCTATGGATCTGGGATTTGTTGGTTGGGTCTTGGCTGCTCTGGTTGCTGGCTCTGGGGCAGGATCTGTGCATCTGGGATCTGTTGGTTGGGTCTTGATTAGGTCTTGGTTGGGTTGAGCTTGGTTTGGTTCCTCTGGTTCCAGCTCCCTGGGGCTGGGCTCTAGGGGTCTGGGGGCTCCGTGGGGCAGCCCCCGCTGTCTCCTGACCCCTCCCCCCCCACGTGGGGGTGCCCCCTGCAGGTGGGGGTGCAGCATGTGGTGGTGGTCGTGGAACAGGCGGACGCGGTGCAGGACCCGGAGCTGCTGCAGCAGCTGGTGGAGATGGAGGAGGGAGCTGCTGGCGCAGTTCGGATACGATGCCGAGGCCACCCCCGTGGTGGTCGGCTCTGCCCTCTGTGCCCTGCAGGTCTGCCCCACAGGGACCCATAGCGACCCATGGGGACTCACAGGGACCCATAGAGACCCATAGGGATGCGTAAAGGCCCAGAGAGACCATAGGAATCCACAGGGAGCATAGAGACCCACAGGGATGCATAGAAGCCCATAGAGACAATAGGGATCCATAGGGAGCATAGAGACCCACAGGGATGCATAAAGGTCCATGGTGAGCATAGGGACCCATACGGACCCAGAGAGACCCATAGAGACCATAGGGACCCATAGAGACCGTAGGGACCCATAGGGACCTATAGAGGCCCTAGAGAACCGTAGCAATACGTAGGAACACATAGAGACCGTGGGGATCCATAGGGATACATGCAGACTCAGAGATGCCATAGGGACCCATAGGGAGGGATACAGACCATAGGGATCCATAGAGACCATAGAGACCCATAGCGACCTATAGAGACCCGCAGGGACCCATAGGGAGTCATAGAGCTCATAGAGACACGTAGGGATACACAGGGACTTACGGCTGCCTCACAGCGACCCCTAGTGACCTGTATGAGCCATAGGGACCCACAGCGACACAGAGGGACCCATATTGTGCCCCACACCTGCCCCTCTCTGCCCCACATCCTGCCCCTCTCTGCCCCACATCTCTGCCCCCCAGGACCGGGACCCCGAGCTGGGGCTGAAGTCAGTGGAGAAGCTGCTGGAAGCCATCGACAACCACATCCCTCTGCCCCCCCGTGACCTGGAGAAGCCTTTCCTGCTGCCCATCGAGGCTGTGCACTCCATCCCCGGTACTGCCCCACGGCTGCCCCACAGCTGCCCCATAGCAGCCCACGAGTGAGGCAAAAGTAGCCGAAAATGGCTACTTTGGCTAAAATGAATCTAAAGTGACCTAAAAGGAGGCCAAAGTGATCCAGAATGGACCCAGCAGCCCCTTAGGGACCCATAGCTGCCCCATAGCGGACCCACAGAGCCCCATATCAACCACAAGCGAGCTGGGAAGGGCCAAAAATGGCCCCGAATGGCCTATAAATGGTTGAAAAGGACAAAAAATGATCCCAAAAGGAGCCAAAATGACCCAGAGTGAGCCCAGGTGCCCCATAGCGACCCCTAGAGCTCCATAGTGACCCATAGCAACCCCCTGCTGCCCTATAGGGCCCCATAGGGCCCCATAGCTGCCCCATAGCTGCCCCACAGCAACCCCTGGAGCCCCATAGCTGCCCCATAGTGACCCATAGCACCCCCTAGGGACTCAGAGCCCCATAGCTGCCCCATAGCAACCCATAGCACCCCCTAGGGAACCATAGATGCCCATAGCTGCCCCGCAGCAATTCCTACAGCCCCATAGCTGCCCCATAGCGACCCATAGCACCCTCTAGGGACTCATATTGCCCCATAGCTCCCCCAGTCTGCCCCCACGTGACCCCTGCCGCCCCCCCAGGCCGTGGCACGGTGGTCACCGGGACCCTGGAGCGTGGATCCATGCGGAAGGGAGACGAGTGCGAGATCCTCGGCTATGGGCGGCAGCTGCGCAGCGTGGTCACAGGTGAGCTGCCCCACAGCGACCCACAGCGACCCACAAGTGGGCTGGGAAGGGCCCAGAGTGGCCCAGCATGGCCCCGAAATGGATCGAAAGGAGCTAAAGGTGACCTAACAGGAGTCAGAGTGACCCAGAATGGACCAAAGTGATCTATAGAGACCCACAGGGACCCAGAGCAAGCCACAGCTGCCCCATCCTGACCCACAAGTAAGCTGGGAAGGGACCAAAGCGGCCCAGAATGGCCTAAAAATAGTCAAGAAGCACCCAGAATGAGCCAAAGTGAACTATAGAGGCCCACAGGGACCCCTAGCTGCCCCGTAGCGACCCACAGGTGAGCTGGGAAGGGCCTAAAGTGTCCCCAAATGGCTCAGAAATGGTCCCAGGTGGACCAGAAGTGACCCAGAGTGACCAACAGGGACACAGAGAGCCATAGGGACCCATAGCGACCCACAAGTGAGCTGGGAAGGGCTCAAAGTGGCCCAAAGTGAGCCAAAATAGACCCAAACTGCCCCACACTGGCCCTTTTCTGCCCCACTTGTGCCCCTCCCTGCCCCACATCCTGCCCCACTCCTTCCCCCCTCCCTGCCCCACATCGTGCCCCATTCCCACTCCTCCCTGCCCCACATCCTGCCCCTCATTTCCCCCCATTCTCACCCCTCCCTGCCCCACATCCTGCCCCATCTCTCTCTCTCCCTCCCCCCTGCAGGCATTGAGATGTTCCACAAGAGCCTGGAGCGGGCAGAGGCCGGAGACAACCTTGGGGCCCTGCTGAGAGGCCTCAAGAGGGAGGACCTGAGGAGGGGAATGGTCCTGGGGCAGCCTGGGAGCCTCAGCACCCACCGCAGGGTGGAGGCACAGGTGGGGGAGGGGCAGGGAGGCTGGGAGGGGTGGGGGAGGGGAGGGGTTGTGGGGGGGGGGGAAGGAGGAGGAGGGATGGGGAGGGAGGAGGAGTGAAGGGGGAGGAGGGGCAGGGAATGGGTCACTGGGGGCTCACTCATGGGACGGGGGTGACTTGGGGTCACTTGGGGAAGACTTAGGGGTCTGTGGGTCACTTAGGGCTCACTTGTGAGACACTTATGGGGCTGGGGACCACTTGGGGAGTCACTTAGGGGTCACTGAGTCATTTGGGGGTCACTTGGGGAACACTTAGGGGTCTGGGGGTGACTTGGGAGTCACTTGTGAGCCACTTACGGGGCTGGGGACCACTTGGGGGTCACTTATGGGGCACAGTGAGTCACTCGTGGGGCACTGTGAATCACTTATGAGGCACTTATGGGTCTGGGGGTCGCTTGTGGGTCGCCCAGGGGTATGTGCTGAGCCCGCAGGAGGGAGGTCGCCACAAGCCTTTGTGGCTCACTTCAGCCTGTGATGTTCTCCCAGACCTGGGACATCTCCTGCGGTGCTGCTGCCCCCGGCAAGGTCTGCCCCATAGAGCCCTGCCCCACACAAGCCCTGCCCAGGATCCCTGCCCCACAGCTTCCAGCCCCACATCTTGCTCCAGGACCTCTCCAAGGACCCAAAACTCAGCCCCAACTGCCCCCATCCTGACCTCCCGGCCCCTAGCGACCTCCCCCTGCCCATAGTAACCTACACCTGCCCCGTAGTAATCCACACCTGCCCCATAGCTTCCCTGCCCCCATAGCTCCCAGCCCCATAGCTCCTAGCCCCAAATCCGCTCCAGGACCCAACCCTCAGCCCCAGCCTGACTTTCCCTGCCCCATTCCAACCCCTCTACCCAACTCCCTGCCCCCATATCAACCCTCCCCTGCCCCATAGCTTCCCACACTGCCCCATAGCTTCCCTGCCCCATAGCTCCCAGCCACACATCCTGCTCCAGGATTCTCTTAGGACCCAACCCTCAACCCCAACCTGACCTCCCTGCCCCATAGGTCCTGCTCCAGGACCTCTCTCAAAGACCCAGAAGTCAGCCCCAACTGACCTCCCTGCCCCACACATCCCTCCCCCATAGGTCCCTGCCCCACAGCTCCCAAACCCACATCCTGCTCCGGACCTAAGGACCCAGAAAACTCAACCCCAACCTGACCTCCTTGCCCCACACATCCCTGCCCCATAGATCCCTGCCCCACAGCCTGCTCCAGAACCCAACCCTCAGCCCCAACCTGACCTTCCTGCCCCACAGATCCTGCCCACAGCTGCCTGCCCTAAAGCTCCCTGCCCCACATCCTGCTCCAGGATCCAACCCTCAGCCCCAACCTGACCTCCCTGCCCCATAGGTCCTGCTCCAGGACCTCTCTAAAGATCCAGAACTCAGTCCCAACCTGACCTCTCTGCCCCACACATCCCTGCCCCATAGATCCCTGCCCCACAGCTCCCTGCCCCACATCCTGCTCCAGGACCCAACCCTCAGCCCCGCCCGCCCCTCCCCGCACCCCTCCCCCCCCCCCCCCCCTCCCCGCCTCCCCGCCCCCCAGCGCCGCCGTGTGCCCGCAGGACCTGGTGATGCCCGGGGAGGACACGGGGCTGACGCTGCTGCTGCGGCAGCCGATGGTGCTGGAGCGGGGCCAGCGCTTCACCCTCCGCGACGGCTCCCGGACCATCGGCACCGGGGTGGTGACCCAGGCCCTGCCCCCCGACCCCAGCGACGACCTCATCAACTGGGGCTGACCCCGGGCACCCCCCGCCCCCTCCCCGCCCCCGGGCTCCGCCCTTGGAAAGACTTACGGGGGTGCCCCGCCCCTGTCCTGACAGAGGCTCCTCCCCCCTCCTGATGATGTCAGCAAGGGAGGGACCCCTCTCGGCCCCCACCCCCGAGCTCTGCTCTTAAGGGGGGAGGGGGAAAAGAGACAATGGAGCTGCCCTCCCTGCTAATGCTCTTCATCGCGAGGCCCCTCCCCCTCCCGGTGATGTCATCAATGGGGGACACCCCCAGGAGCTCAGAGACCCCTCCTGACCCCCCCCCCGACCCACCCCGAGCTCTGCTCTTAAAGGGGGAAGGAGAAAAGAGGCAAAGGAGCTGCCCCTCCCAACCCCAGCAGAGGCTCCTCCCCCCTCTTGGTGACATCATCAAGGGGGGAACCCCCAGGGACCCTCTCCCCCCCACACAGCTTTGGTGACCCCCCCGGACCCCTATCTCTGAACTTGGAGGGGGAAGGGTAAGGAAGCAAAGGAGCTGCCCCTCCCCCACCCTTGCAGAGACTCCTCCCCCCTCCTGATGGCATCACATAGAGGGGGAGGGGATAGAGGAGACCCTCCCCAAGCCCAACCCCCCCCAAAATCTGAGCCCTGAGGTAGGTGGGGGGGGAAAGGAGGCTGAATGGGGAGGGGTCTGAGGGGTTCCCCCTCCCCCTTTCTCCCTTCCCCTCCCTATTTATGATGTCACTAAAAGGGGCGGTCCCAAGCCAGGGAGGGGTCCCCAACCCTTGCCCTCCCCTGCCTTAATTAAACACTTTTTGGTTAATTTTGTCTCTTTTTAGCTTTTCTTAACCCAAAATCCGGGGGGGGGGGCAGAGGGGGAGGGGAGCCTGCAGTGGAAGTGGCAGCAGCAGGAGCAGGGAAATGGCAGAGATGGAAGTAAGCCTCAGCTGCCCCCGGGCAGGGTGGAGCCCTCCGAGCTCCCCTCCCCCAGCCCCGCCCAGACCCGCCCCAAATCCTTTTGTATTGCAATTCTCCTGCCGCTCTCCCCCCCAAAGCCTTTTGGCCTCTGCCCCCTGCCAGCCCCAGAGTGGTCCCCACGCAGCCCTCGCTCCCTGCCCTGCCCCGCCCCGCCCCGCCCCGCCCCGCCCCTTCCCCCCTCGCCAGGGGGCGCTCCCCTGCGCCCTCTCCCCCCCCGGCGCTGCCCCTGCGGAGCCCTCCCGGCCGCGGCGCCGGAAGCCGCCCCGCAGGTCCCGGATGTTGACAGGGTGGCGGCGCCGGAAGTCTCGGCGGCCAGGCCGGAAGTCGCTCTCCGAGACCCGGAAGCCTCTGCCGAGGCCGCACCGGAAGCGGAAGCGGCGCGCGGTGAGGGAAGGGAGGGAGAGAGAGAAGCTGAGGAGGAGGAAGGAGAAGGAGGAGGAG
>JAAWVA010001298.1:0-11305 GCA_015227895.2 Colaptes auratus | reverse complement strand
CTGGGCTTCACATCAGATCCTGGTGGCAGAAGTGATACAAAGATGACTGCATCTGCTTTCAGGCAAAATTTAAAATTGATGTTCTACATTTTAAACTTTCATCAGCCTCAGGCTGTGCTTTGGTTGATTTGCAGAGTGAACTGTCTCCTCTTGCCTAGTGCAATTGTTGACTGCTTGTCCATCATGGTGTCAGTGGATGCAGTACTGCTTTCAGCCAAAGCAATTTTCATGGGCTGGTTTTCACAAACCTACACTACAAACAACAACTTCTCAAAGAAACATTTTCAGAAGCTCAAGGTCAATCTTTGTTTTTTTCTGTCTTAATGAAAATTTCGTGAACTTCTTGGTTAATGATCCCACACAAAATCTCTACACTCAGCATTTTGAGCTGGCTGTAATGTAACCTGAACTATTCATTAGGAACAGTGTGGCCAGCAGGAGCAGGGAGGTCATTTTGCCCCTGTACTCTGCATTGGTTAGGCCACACCTTGAGTCCTGTGTCCAGTCTGGGCCCCTCAGTTTAGGAAGGACATCGAGACACGTGAATGTGTCCAGAGAAGGGCAACAAGGCTGGGGAGAGGCCTTGAGCACAGCCCTGTGAGGAGAGGCTGAGGGAGCTGGGGTCGTTTAACTTGGGGAAAAGGAGGCTCAGGGGAGACCTCATTGCTCACTACAACTACCTGAAGGGTGGTTGTAGCCAGGAAGGGGTTGGTCTCTTCTCTCTAGCAACCAGCACCAGAACAAGAGGAGACAGTCTCAGCTGCACCAGGGGAAGTTTAGGCTGGAGGTTGAGGGAGAAAGTCTTCACTGAGAGAGTCATTTCATTGGGATGTGCTGCCAGGAAGGTGGTGGAGTCACCATCCCTGGAGGTGTTCAAGAGGGGACTGGACGTGGCACTTGGTGCCATGGTCTAGTCATGAGGTCTGTGGTGACAGGTTGGACTCGATGATCTTCGAGGTCTCTTCCAACCTTGGCAATACTGTGATACTGAAGTGTTTGTACTGGTTTGTACCTTCTTTGGGTATGGTTTCTTAGCTGACCTGTGTAAACTAGTCAGTCCACAGGGGCTTCGGAAAGTGGGAGAGTGACCTAATGGCCACCTCTGCAGTATCAACTACAGCTTGCAAAGGGAATGCCAACACCTCCAGATTCTGTCCATTTGGATCCATTTAATTTCCTTTAAAAGAAACATAATTGCCAACATTATTTTGTGTGTTGTGTTACCCAAATTTCCGTGTCGTGCTCTTCTTAGTTATTCAACAGGACGTGATATACATGTATTATCTTGAGGGGTTTTCCTCCGTGTGTCTCTTCACAAACGGAGAGGTATCACCTGGGATTCCTTTAGGCATGTGGTTAGACTAAATGCTAAACAGTATCACAGTATCACAGTATCGCTAAGGTTGGAAGAGACCTTAAAGATCATCGAGTCCAACCTGTCACCACAGACCCCATGACTAGACCATGGCACCAAGTGCCATGTCCAATCCCCTCTCAAACACCTCCAGGGACGGTGCCTCCACCACCTCCCTGGGCAGCACATTCCAATGGCGAATGACTCTCTCAGTGAAGAACTTTCTCCTCACCTCCAGCCTAAAATTCCCTGGTACAGCTTGAGACTGTGTCCCCTGTTCGGTGTGCGTTGGTTGCTAGAGAGAAGAGGCCAACCCCTTCCTGGCTACAACCACCCTTAGGTAGTTGTAGAGAGCAATGAGGTCTCCCTGAGCCTCCTCTTCTCCAGGCTAAAAACCCCAGCTCCCTCAGCCTCTCCTCACAGGGCTGTGCTCAAGGCCTCTCCCCAGCCTTGTTGCCCTTCTCTGGACACGTTCAAGTGTCTCGACGTCCTTAAAACATTGTTGTCCTTACACAGCATTGGCAGAAGCATCCTCAGGCCAGAGTTAAAATTTTCCCATCATTTCTGAATTTTTTTTTTTTCACTCCTCCAGGGGTGTAAATCCAATAGAATTACAGGCCACCTGAGAGCTGCTGGGGCCATGCTGTACCTGTTTCCAGATACTTTGAATTTTTAGAAAGTTTTCCATTATCTGAAGCCAAATTGACAGGGAATTCTTGCATAAAATACTTGGTGGATAATTTTGTTAAGTCCAAATGAGTGCCGAATACTTTTTTAAAGCAAGCATTTCATCTGAGAGACCACAAGTCTTAGACAACACCTCTGCAGACTGACACACATTCACTTCATGTTCTAATCCAGAGAACAAAATGTCTGTGGCTATTGCAGCATCTTCTTATGGGAGAGGGTGGCATTCTGAATTAGTACTTTTAGAAGTACATCTCCCTAAGGTCCCACAGTGTAAAAAACAAAATAAAGAAAAAACCCCAAACCACCAAACCAGATAAAAATATGTTGCTCTCCAAGCATCAGCTTTACATCTCTACAGTTTGAGGGTGATGTTTTAACATTGCATTGTTAGTGGTATGTATTACATCATGTTTATGTATCTCTGTCCTATCTTTGTCTCTCTCTGTCATCGTCACAGTTGGAATAGCAAAGTATATGAACAGTGATCTGAAAGAGACTACTTACAATACAATACAATACAATAAACAAGGGGAAGAGACCTTCAAGATCATCAAGTCCAACTATCAACCAATCAAACCCACCAAACAACTAGATCATGGCACCAAGTGCCTCATCAAGTCTCCTCCTGGAACACCTCCAATGATGGTGACTCCACCACCTCCCTGGGCAGCACATTCCAATGGGCAATCACTCTCTCTGTGTAGAATTCTTCTAACATCCAGTCTAAACTACCCTGGCGCAGCTTGAGACTGTGTCCTCTTGTTCTGGTGCTGGCTGCCATGGAGAACAGACCAACCACCTGTCCACACCTCCTTCAGGTAGTTGAGAGAGCAATAAGGTCACCCTCAGTCTCCTCTCTCCAGGCTAAGCAACCCCAGCTCCCTCAGTCTCTCCTCATAGGGCTTGTGTTCCAAACCCTCACCAACTTTTGCCCTTCTCTGGACACTTCCAGGAAGACAACATCCTTCCTAAACTGAGGGGCCCCAGACTGGACACAGGACTCGAGGTGTGGCCAACCAGTGCAGTGCAGTGTATAGGGGGAGAATGACCTCCCTGCTCCTACTGGCCACACGTTCCTGATGCAGGCCAGGATGCCATTGGTCTCTTCGCTGCCTGGGCACACTGCAGGCTCATGTTCAGCCTACCATCAACCAGCACCCCCAGGTCCCTCTCTGCCTGGCTACTCTCCAGCCACTCTGACCCCAGCCTGTAGCACTGCCTGGGGTTGATGTGGCCAATGTGCAGAACCTGGCACTTGGATGTGTTCAATCTCCTGCCCTTGGCCTCTGCCATCTGTCCAGCCTGTCGAGGTCCTCTGCAAAGCCTCTCTTACCCTCCAGCAGATCAACTCCTGCCCCCAGCTTGGTGTTGTCTGCAAATTTACTGATGATGGACTCAATGCCCTCATCCAGATCATCAATAAAGATGTTAAAGAGGATGAGGCCCAGCACTGATCCTTGGGGCACACCACTAGTGCCTGGCTGCCAGCTGGCTGTGGCACCGTTCACCACCACTCTCTGGGCTCGGCCCTCCAGCCAGTTCCTAACCCAACGCAGTGTGCTCCCATCCAAGCCATGGGCTGACAGCTTGGCCAGGAGTTTGCTGTGGGGGACAGTTTAGACATTTCATGGACTATTCAGTACAGCTATAAGGGCATTTAATATGAAAACATATTGTTCAAAGCTGTGAAATGAATAACACATCTCCCAAAATGACAGAATGAGGGCACTACTTCTAAATCAGCAACATAAAGAACTAGAAACTTTGTATGCCAGTGATGATTGACAGATAGCAGGGCATTGCTGTTACTGGAATGCTTTTTTTGCCTGCTGAATGAACACCTTATGGAATTTTCTTCATAGGGTCGGATTACTTTTAATTAGTTCTATTATTTTATCTGGTCAGAAAATTTGTTTATAGGCAGGATATTTTTTTGGAGAAGAATTGCTTCTTTGCATTGGAAAAGAATCCAGTATTTTATGCTACAAGAAGACTTCTGTGGCTATGTATACTTGGCGGCTGTGAAGTCTTTGGGGCAAGTCTGCTATCTCTTTCAATGTGTAAGATATACCTTACTCAGGGGGTACTGTTTGTCACTGCTCACCTTTTGTTTTGTCTACATGAAGTCTTTTAATGAAATATGGACTCTGCTTGGTTGTGCTGCAGGGCAGAGCTGAGACAGCCTGTCCCAAAAGAAATATGTGAAACAAACTCCCTTGGGACCTTTGACATTTGTCCTTTCTCACATGCTTCCATTTTATCTAAAACAGATTCACTTGGAGTGCAAGAACATGGTTGGCTCTGTGCATGGAGAAGTCAGTAACTTCAGTGAAGCGAGAGTTTTACACCCTTTTTGTCTTGAAAATGAAGCAAAAGCAATCATCACAGAATTCTAAGAATGCATTGTAGAGCACCCAAACCTTACACTGTAATGAGCTGGAAACTATTGCACAGGTGAAATAACACATCTGAAAAGTCTGAGAGGGTCATCATAATGACGGCCAAAACAGAAGCAGATGAGTTTCACAGGTACATGGCCTATCTGTGAAAATACAGAAAGTTCCAAGTTTTTCATGACACTTTGTCTTTATGTTCAGGTTATTAAAATTATGCTCTTTAAAGCAGTTTTTCTCTGGTTTTGTCCTTAGCTGTTCATCAGCAATTAGTTCCACTTTTCCCCAATTAGCCTGAACTGACTGAACATTCTAGGCTATCTGAATCTGTGCCTTCCCCTTAAGAAGAGGATCCCTTTTTGCTACTGAAGTTATGGCAAGAGGTAAAATTGCAGCTGTGAAAAGACTTTGTTTGGTTTTGTCCCCCAGTTTTGTTCAAGCTTACAAGTCCTTTCTGCTGGAGGGTACGTACAGTAAACGGTGTATCAGCTAATTCAAACAGAGGGAGAATAAGAAAGGCACAACTTTTTGAAGGTGTCATTTGGGGTAGTGCTCTGTGGTATGTAACAGATATTAAATGGAAACAGACATTAAGGAAGTTTCATCAACACTGGACTCAACCAGCTGGAATAATGACTGCAGCAAGTAACCAAGTTCAAGGCAAGGGAAGGGAGAGAGCTAAACAGAGGCATTGTGGTGATGAGTTAGTATGATACTGTTTACAATAGTGGGCTATTATCAAGAGCGGAATGAGTAAGGAAACAAACTTGAAAAGCAGAGACCACTATGAGCTGTTGAAACACTCCCTGCAAAATTCCATTTCTCCTCTGGAACTGAGTGCTGCCCATTGTAGATGGTGACAAGGACTGCAAAAAGGCAGAAGAATAAGAACATTTTGAATTCTCCACCGCACCGCTCTGTTCCGCTTCATCCTTGTGCCAGTTCCCCCTCTGCACATGCTGGCAGACTTTTTTTCCTCCCATTTCTTCCAATATAATCTTCTCTGAATGCAGAAGGAGTAACTTCTGGAGGAGAGGAGAGAGAAACAAATACAAACACACATTTGTTGTCCTCACAATTCTTCAGAATTGTACTGAAGTTATTCTTAAAGAAGAAAGACAAAGTAATAAAAGATGAGAAGGATGAAAGCTGATGTGGACTTGAATTCCTGGGAGGAATTTCCAGGTGGATGTTGAAGCACTGCATGATATAAAGGATATCTGCAAGTGATTTGATATCCAGTATGCAGAATTGAGATTTAATCCACTCAGTGATGTATGGATAAGGACACCTGGCCAACATCTGGAAAAGCTTAAAGCAGGAGGGAGTTCAGTGCATTCTTTCAGATAGGTTTTGCCTGTTACTCTTTCCCTAGAAATTGTTTCCTGTGTGTGTTTCATTTTCAAAATGCAGAAAGTAACAGTTCACTTTCCAGATCTCCATTTTGACAGTCAGAGAGAGGCAAAAGGTGTACCGAGTAGATTAATGTGTCCTTCTGAGCTTCTCAAGTGCCAGAAGATAAAGTACAATTACATGAACTGCTAAGAGGGCATATATGAGTGAGGATATGCACTCTCCAAATGGGTAAGTGTCCCATAAGGTTGCTTGTTGTCCAGCTGAGGGTACCAGTATGTCCTATTTACAGCAAAATGTGCTTCAGATTGTGGAGACTTTTTATGTTCCTCTAGAAGCAACATAAAGCGGCTTTGGAAGGTCATTGTTTGAGGTTTTTAATATGGGGGGTGAGGTTTTCTGGGGATGCTGACTACCTTTTGAGGCACTTAATGTGAAATACCCTGCAGAGAAGAAATAAGATGTACAAGTGTTGTTTAGGAGAACTTGTTCCTGGTGACACTGCTGCTTCTGAACCTGAAGCTGCTAAGGCAGTGGAAGGCAGGATGGTAAAAATCTAATGAAAAACGCACAGGTTTTGCAGGGGAAAAAGTCTTCTTCAGCATTGAGATTTGCAAGGGGTAAGGCTTGTCCATTCTTCAGTTGACAAAACAAGGCACAGGACGTGTGCAGACTTCACGCCAAAAGCTGTCTGGACACAGAGGTGGATTATGCTAGCCCTGTGTTTGTTGCAGTACATGATTTAAGAGTAAAAACAACTGCTGTAGGGCAAGAAACTTTTTAATGCATTTTGTCTCTGAGGGAATTGTTTTGTGATTGCCTAGCAAGGACATCTCTGCCCAGAGCTGTCCACAAGATGACTGTTTCTGATGCAAGTGGTAAGTCTTCCAAGGGTAAAAGAATTGTCCTTTGCTCATTTTATAGAGATCCTGCTCTTTTTAAGTAAGGCAATCTGTCTTTAATAATGTTATGACACAAGGAATTACTGGGAAGAAAATGATCTTTATTTTTGGCACAAAGTAACGTGGCATAAGCCTCAGGTTACAGCCAGCTACGCTTATCCAGTGGCTCCTACGGTTATTTTTACAGAGCCTTATCCTTGCTATCATCAAGTTAGTCATGAATTCCTTTCCCAATTCTCACAGTGTTGCAGCCAACACAGCCTGTAGTGTTCTGTCAGACAGACTGGAAGTGTATTGTGTGGTTTAAGGCAGACGCTGGGAGACACGTCAGCCCACATAGAGCATCTTCTGATTCAGTCTTATTTCAGTTTAAACCAATACCAATGTTTTAAAAGAGAATAATAAAGCGAGTATGGAGCTGCATGTTTGCAAGCTGAGCAGAATGTTCATGTTTACTGACTATCAAAAAGAATCCAAGAGCTATTTCACTTACAGCTATATTTACAATACAGGCACTTCCCACTTTTGTGTGAATTTGGAGATAGTCTTCAAATGATCCTTGGCTTTATAGATATGAACATAAATTTGGAGCTCAACCAGGCAGATTCTTTGCATGTTTCTTTTGCTCTGTGCTGTGCAACTACCAGTGCAAACCAGGGTGTAATAAAGTTCATATTTATATTACTATTTAATATTCCTGGCAGTGGTATGTTCAAACAGCCATAACTATTAAAGTATAGTACAGGTTCGGTTACTCGGTTGGTGAGTAACACCATTCCATATGTGAAGACAGTTAAAATGATTAAGCACAAACTCCAGAATTTCCAATATGGTGATTTAAATTGGAAATAAAGGTGCTGCAATCTGCAGCTTCCCTCAAGGGGGGATTCTGTAGCAAATCAGCTGGGTACCCACAGCTTGCTCCTCTGTCAGGTACCTTCCTGGACGCTGCAGCTGTGTGTCGAATGAGATTATTCAATATGAAATATGGAACATGAAAATTATTTATTGTTATTCAAAAAGTATAATAACCTTTACTCAATATTTGTATGCAGATTCTAGTGCACGGTTTTGCACATATTGTCCATGAACTGGCACAGTATAACAATTTCAACCAAATTAGAAAAACACAAACCAGTTATTCAATTAAGAACCAAGGTTGCAGTTCACTGCTTGTCCATCAGACCGCAGCTTGCAAGGTGCTTGGTGACTTGGCTAAACAGCTAGAAGAGGGACACAAGTCAGGGCAATACAATCAAAGGAAACTTTCAGAGACTTAAATCAGTTATAATCACAAACTATGACCCAGGCATAGCCGGGTGCTGCCTTAAAAACAGTATCACAGTATCACAGTATTGCTAAGGTTGGAAGAGACCTCAAAGATCATCGAGTCCAACCTGTCTCCACAAAACCCATGACTAGACCATGGCACCAAGTGAAAGGACATTGCTCCCCAGAGAGAACACTCCTGTCCACTGCAGGCTTGAACTCACAACCTCCCAGTACCCAGTACAAGTCTTAGGTGCTACCAACTGAGCCACATGATACTAAAAACCATAGGTTAAATACCATGTGGCCTAAAGTGCAGGGATTTAACCCAAAACCATAGCTGATGTAATACACATTGCCATGCACGTTGCTAAGGTACTGCTGTGCTGGCTGGATGCTGAGGCTAAAGGATCATCAGGTACCTGGCAGGGCTGTGGCTACTGCATATGGTTCTGAGGCTCGCAGAGATCTGACAGTGCTATGGCTGGTCACTGCCAAAGCCTAGGGGCTGGCAGGGCCCCTGGCACTAGCTGCCGGGGCAGTCCCTTCCAGACATGGTGGTGGGGATATCTGTGGGGGTACAGCATAGAGTTCTGCCGAGGGGCAGGTCCACCTGGAATGGCTGTCTCACGTGGCTCCCTTGGCACTCTAGTCCTGCAGAGTTCACAGGGTGCTGTTGTGGGGGTGGTTTCCCTTCCAAGGTCGCTGGAGAGAGTGTGCGTGGGGGGAGTAGTAGCACAGAGCAGTGCAGCTTTTCCCTGGCTCAGCTCCAAATGAGTAAGTACCTGGAACACTCACAGGGGGCCTGGCTATGACTTGCCCAGGGCCATTTTTGACTTAGAGGGCTGTGGAGCTGCTGTGTGCAGCTTTTTCCTACTGGCAGGACTGGGATATGATACAAAGCTGGATGTAGTTGCAGAGCAGCTTGTGAAGGACTCTTTGCAGGCTTCCAGGTAAAGTGAGGCACAGTGGCACTTCCCGGATAATCGACTTCTCTCTGGCTGCAGACAAAGCACGAGGGCAGAGGCATATGGACGGACCTTAACAGCAGAAGCAAATAGCGTAAGCAAAGAGAGCAACTTGTTTACAATTTGTGGTGATATTTGTAATATGCTCAAAGCTTGGATTGGCCAGTAGTCAACCTGCTGCACATCTTTAGCCAATAGCAAAGCATGTAGCCAGAATTATGCCCAAACTTGGAAGAAGCACAAGCATCCCACAAGGTGGATGCATGATGTGTTTATCCCCACAAAAGGCAGGTGGCATGCTTACCCTGGCTGGTGATGCCTGGCACTTTGTTACTCAACTCTGAGTGAGCACCCACTCCAGAAAGGAGAGGAGCAAATGTGAGCAAATGTGAGCAAGTGTGAGCAAAATGTGGTTGGGACAACACTCTTTTTCTTGCCAGTTCATGGTCTGGAACATTTCCTGGCTCTGAGAGGGCTAAGGGCCTCTTTCTTGTGCTCCATTGCCAGGCTGTAGGAGTGTGGTTGCCTTAGTCCAGGTGCACAGCCCAGGTGTAGGTGCCTGCTAGGGCTGGCCTTCAGCTGCAGCTCCAAGAGCATTTGGCTCTTGTTGCTTTCTGGGTGAGGGCAAGGCAAATTGCCTAACTTCTCGACTGGTTTATATACTGTCCAAGAAAGAAAATTAATGCCCTTTGGTAACAGAGAAACCTGATATGAACCTGTGTGTTAGGGCAAATCCAAACTGGCCAGGGGCACACACAGTTCACAAGTGTGTTACAAGGTTAATTACCATGTTAAATGCCTATCTGGACCATCTGGACCCCAGGAAGTGTCCAGGTTTGCACATTCACAGGTGCTTAACTCATTGTCTGGGTTAAGGCATTTTTTGGGGCTTGTCCCTTCAGGACACAGGGCCAATTTTGGCCATGAAAAAGAAAGAGCTTATAAAAACAGTACCACAATGTTTGTTCAGGGTGTGTGGCCATAGTCATGCTAACAGAATAGCAGCAGTGTTAATACAGTGAGCTGCCTGTAGAAAGAATTTTCTCAAGTCAAATGGTCAGGATTTTAGGGTTGGACCCTATGTTCAAGAATAATTGTTATATTAGATGGGAAAATGAAAGATCAACTCCTCCAAAGGATTTCTGAGGTGCTACTTTCACCTTCCCATCTCTGCTCGGAGCTCTGATGGGGGACAAGTGAGATCTCTCCTTCTGCATTTACAGGGTAACACCCAGAACTGCTTTGTGAAGGCCAAGACGTTATCCAACCTGCAGCTGTCTGAACATCTGTACACCAGGAGCTGGCAAGAACATGCTTCCAGCCACACCCATGCCAGTCCTCTTCCCCAAGGTTCTGCTGCAGTAAGGTTGGGCAAAACAAGGACCAGATTGCAGCCTTCTGAAAAATGTGAGAAAAAACTGAGAAGGAAAGGTCCCATCTCACGCCAGGGGAATCACAGCAAGCTTGCTTAACTTCAGGGCCTTATTCAGATGTCAAGAGTTTAAGAGCTTTCTCTTCCACAATTATTCCAGTCTGTAAAGAAACAACTGAAAATCAGGTCAATATTCTTATTTACTACAACAGGAGACTTCAGGAAAAACAGATAAATTAGATAAAAGAGGAAAACAGAGAACTGGGGTAAAAAGAGTACCAAACAGTACTGTTCAGGAAGAGAATGAAGAGCTGGACTATGGCCCAATGTATCTCACTTTATCAGTAGTGAAAAACAGTGTATTTCTATTGGAATTCTACCCTGCACCAGGAAACACTGTCCTGAAGTGATGATTAGTAACTGTGTGGTACAAGGTTGCACATACATTGCAAGAATTGTCTCAAGGATTTGTGCTGAATTATTTGCTAGGGTGGGTAAAAA
Source organism: Colaptes auratus (assembly GCA_015227895.2). NCBI lineage: Eukaryota > Metazoa > Chordata > Aves > Piciformes > Picidae > Colaptes > Colaptes auratus. The sequence continues at coordinate 503 of JAAWVA010001298.1, read as the reverse complement.
TGGTCATGCTAATTTTCATCCTGTCTGAAACTTCTCCTCCGTCTGAACATGTGTTTTCATTCTTCTTGAAACATCTAGATTTTATTTAGTATGAATTCTTTGTTATCCATCCATAAGACCTTCTAGCACTACAAATTTATTTTAAAGGATGATTAATAAGGTTGAATGTTTAAATTCACCCACCCAGCACAAGCCAGATACGCAGATTTGCTTCAAGCTGCACAGGACCAGACGGTGGATAATTTCTGCAGAGCCTCTGGTTATTCTGGACTGGCTGCTGCTAGAGCAGCAGGGCAGCAGGGTAATGGTGATTAGATGCTTTTCATCTGCCGGCCTGAGGACAGACTCAGCAAAGGTTTTCTGGACCCTGTGACATTTGGATATCTGACAATGTATAAGTTTTGCTGATATGTGGCGTTATGCCCTTCACACAGGCAGCAGCTTATCGGCTTAAGCCCCCCTGGACTTTTGCAACAGCCTCAAAAACGCAGCAATTGTAGAAA
>JAAWVA010001297.1:0-11310 GCA_015227895.2 Colaptes auratus | reverse complement strand
TGAGATCCTGAGCAGTTCCTCCCCAGCCTTCTTGTAGCCCCCTCCAGATCCTGGAAGGCCACAATGAGGTCACCTCAGCCTTCTCTTCTCCAGACTGAACAGCCCCAACTCCTTCAGTCTGTCCTCACAGGAGAGGTGCTCCAGCCCTCTGCTCATCCTCCTGGCCCGGCTCTGGACACCTTCCGCCCCTCCAGATCCCTCTTGCAATAGGGGCTCCAGAACGGAGGCAGTACTCCAGTGGGGTCTCAGCAGGCTGAGCAGAGGGGGAGAATCCCCTCCCTTGCCCTGCTGGCCACACTTCTCCTGCTGCAGGCCCAGGCTCTGATTGGCTTTCCGGCTGCAAGTGCACCCTGAGAGCCCTGGGGCTTCTCCTCCCCCAGCACCCCCAAGTCTCTCTCCTCAGGCTGCTCCCCCAGCCAGTCCCTGCCCAGCCTGGATTTGTGCCTGGGTTGCCTCGACCCAGCTGCAGGACCCTGCCCTTGGTCTTGTTGAAGCTCCTGAGGTTGGCTTGTGCCCACCTCTCCAGCCTGCCCAGGTCCCTCTGGATGGATCCTTCCCTCCAGCTGTCTGCTGCACCACACAGCTTGGTGTCAGCAGCAACCTTGCTGAGGCTGCACTCACTGCCACTGCCCATGGCCCCCACAAAGCCTGGTCCCAGGACTGATCCCTGAGGGACTCTGCTTGTCCCTGGCCTCCCCTGGGACATGGACCATTGACAGCCACTCTCTGGGTGCAGCCATCAAGCCAGTTCCTTACCCATCTAGTGGTCACCCATCAAACCCATGTGTCACCAGCCTGGAGACCATCAGAGGGCTGGAGAGCCTCCCCTCTGAGGACAGGGTGAGGGAGCTGGGGTTGTTCAGCCTGGAGAAGACTCTGGGGAGACCTCAGAGCAGCCTCCCAGGGGTCTTCAGCAGAGCTAGGGAAGGACTTTGTACAAGGCCTTGGAGTGACAGGATGAGGGGTAAAGGCTTCAGACTGGAAGAAGCTGGATTGAGGTCAGACACTAGGAAGAAAATCTTCCCTAGGAGGGTGGGGAGAAACTGAAATAGGTTGCCCAGAGAAGTGGTGGAGGCTTCAAGCCTGCAGGTGCTCAGGGCCAGGCTGGATGAGGCCTTGAGCTGCCCGGGCTGGTGGGAGGTGTCCCTGCCCGTGGCAGGGGGTTGGAACTGGAGGAGCCTTAAGGGCTCTTCCAGCCCATTCTATCATCCTGTGATTGTAATGTGACCAAGGTATGGCATGTGCTCCATGCAGCAAAGACTGGATGAGGAGTTCCAGAGGAAGCTGGAGAGGAACAAGATGATTGCAGAAGAGCAAACGGCCAAGCGCAGGAGGAAGCGGTGAGTGCTGCCCGGGCCTGGGGGGCGGAGCCCGGGCCTGGGGGGCGGAGCCCGGGCCTGGGGGGGCGAGCCCGGGCCGGGGGGCGGAGCCCGGGCCGGGTGCGCTAGCCCGGGCCGGGGGGGCGGAGCCCGGGCCGGGGGGGCGGAGCCCGGGCCGGGGGGGCGGAGCCCGGCCCGGGGGGGCGGAGCCCGGGCCGGGGGGGGAGCCCGGGGCCGGGGGTCGCCCGAGCCCGGCCGGGGGGCGGAAGCCCCGGGCCTGCATGCTCTGCAGGGAGCCTGTGCTGCTGTGGCTGCAGCAAGCAGCTCAGAAGGCTGCCTGTGGAAATCATGGAATCACAGAATCAATAAGGCTGGAATAGGCCTCAGAGATCAGCAAGCCCAAGCTGTCACCCAGCACCTCCTGACAACTCAACCATGGCTCCAAGGGCCTCACCAGGCTCTTCCTAAACACCCCCAGGTGATGGGACTCCACCACCTCCCTGGGCAGCACATCCCAAGGGCCAATGTCTCTTGCTGGGAAGAAATTTCTCCTCCCCTCCAGCCTAAACATCCCCTGGCACAGCTTGAGACTGTGTCCTCTTGTTCTGGTGCTGGGTGCCTGCCTGGGAGAAGCCCAACCCCCACCTGGCTGCAACCTCCCTTCAGGGTTGAGAGAGCAATGAGGTCTCTCCCTGACCTCCTCTTCTCCAGGCTAAGCAACCCCACTCCCTCAGCCTCTCCTCCCAGGCTGTGCTCCAGACCCCTCCCCGCCTTGTTGCCCTTCTCCTGGACACCTTCAAGTGTCTCGATATCCTTCTTAAACTGTGGACCCCAGAACTGGACACAGGACTCAAGGTGTGGCCTCAGCAGTGCTGAGCACAGGGCACAATGACCTCCCTGCTCCTGCTGGCCACACTCTTCCTGCTCCAGGCCAGGATGCCCTTGGCCTTCTTGGCTCCCTGGGTACAGTGCTTCCTCCTGTTCAGCTGCTGTCAACCACTTCCCCCCAGGTCCCTCTCTGCCTCGCTGCTCTCAACCACTCTGACCCCAGCCTATACCTCTGCCTGGGGTTGTTGATCACCTTGCTTCATGCCTCTGGTTTCTAAAGGGGGCTGTTAGCTGGGCAGGCTCTCCTGGCTTGGTTTGCTTTCCAGGCCATCACCAGTGGGATGGCTTTGGCCTGGTTGAGCTTTAGCTGCCACTGTGATGTGGGCTGCACTGTGTGTGTTCAGAGCATGGCAGGGAAGGGTTGTGTGTACAGCCAGCTGCAATAGCTGCCTGAAACAGCTGACAGCAAGAGTGGGGGCTGCTGAGTTGGGTGCCTGTGTGGCTTTGGACTAGCAGGGCATGGTGGGGCTGATGCTGTCCTCTGTGAGCAGCCCTGGCAGTCTGTGGGTCCTGCAGTGCTCACTGGTGGGTGCAGTGCTATTGAAATCTGCTGCTGCTGCCTGCCTCTTTGTCTGGCAGGTCACAGATTGCATCAGGTTGGAGGGGACTCTCCAAGGTCACCTTGTCCAAAATCCCTGCAGGCAGCTAGAGCAGGCTGCCCAGGGCCACATCAAGTCTGATCTTGAGTATCTCCAGGGTCAGGGCCTCAAACCACCTCCCTGGGCAGCCTGTTCCAGTACTTCCCCACTCTCTTTGTGCAGAGCTTCCTCCTGATGTCCATCCTACCTGCCCTGCTCCAGTTTCACACCACTGCCCCTCATGCTGTGGTGGGGCAGGTCTGGTAAGTTAGGTGGAACAGCTGAAAACTGCTAAACCCATCCCTGCCTTAGCTCTGGACACAGTGAGACAGCTACAGGGTTGATCCCCTCTGGAAATAGTCTGAGCATTGGAGCCCAGAGATCCAAGAGTCCACATCCCACCAAGCCTTCCAGAAGCAGCAGAGCACCCCAGCTTGGCCCTCTCAGAGGGGCTGACCCTGGCATCCCCTCTCTTGCTGCTTTGAGGATTTCCCATCTTGCAGCTTGAGAGCTGCTGCTGCAGGGCCCCTGCCAAGTGACTCACTAGCCACAAAAGTGCACAACACTCTCACTGTTGCCATCTCATTTGAGTGTAGTGTGGCCCAGCAGATGGCCAGCCAGGAAGATCTGGCCTGCTGCCTCTTCCCTGCCTGAGATGGAGAGCAAATGCTCCACCAGCACATGCTGCCTGAGCACTGGCACCTCCTTGTCCCCTTCTGCAGCCCAGTGGTGGAGGTACCAAATGGTTCTGCCCTGCAGGAGCCTCTTGAACTGCCCTCACCACTCTCTCTGCTGTGCTGACCAGAGACAGGTACAGCACTTGGCTCTCTGCTTCAAGACAGCTCATTCCTGGTGTTGAGAGAGGAGCAGGGATCCCAGCTTGCTTTGCCCTCTGTCTGCCATTGGATCACACACAGGCTGGGTGAGGAGTGGCTCCAGAGCAGCCTGGAGGAGAAGGCCTTGGGGGTGTCAGCTGGTGACAAACTCCCCAGGAGCCAGCAGTGGTCCCTGGCAGCCCAGAGCCAGCTGAGTGCTGAGCTGCAGCCAGAGCAGGGAGAGCAGCAGCACAGAGAGGGGATTCTGCCCCTCTGCTCTGCTCTGCTCAGCCCCCACCTGCAGCACTGCCTCCAGCTCTGGGGCCCCAGCACAAGGAGGACCTGGAGCTGCTGGAGAGGCTCCAGAGGAGGCCACAGAGATGCTCAGAGGCTGCAGAACCTCCCCTGTGGGCCCAGGCTGAGAGAGCTGGGGCTGTGCAGCCTGGAGAAGAGAAGGCTGCAGGGAGACCTCAGAGCAGCCTTCCAGTACCTGAAGGGCTCCAGGAGAGCTGGGGAGGGACTTTGGACAAGGGCTGGGAGTGCCAGGATGAGGAACAATGGCTTTGAGCTGGGAGAGGAGAGACTGAGGCTGGAGATGAGGAAGGAATTCTTTGCTGGGCAGACTCTGGCACAGGCTGCCCAGGGAGGCTGTGGCTGTGCCCTGCCTGGAGGTGTTCCAGGCCAGGCTGGTGAGGCCTTGAGCAGCCTGGGCTGGTGGGAGGTTGGTTTCTCCAGGGCTGCTCTCCAGCCAGTCCCTGCCCAGCCTCTAGCAGTGCCTGGGATTGCCCTGCCCCAGCTGCAGGACCTTGCCCTTGGTCTTGTTGCACCTCCTGAGGTTGTCCTGGGCCCAGCCCTGCAGCCTGTGCAGGTCCCTCTGGATGGATCCTTGCCTGCAGCTGCCAGCAGCACCACACAGCTTGGTGTCCTCAGCAGAGCTGCTGAGGGAGAGTCTCCCTATCCCAGTTGGTTGCTGTGCCATCATGGAAGGCTTCAAGCACTCCTTTGGGCTAAAACCCAGCAGAGACACAGATGGGCAACAGAAACTGAAGAGCTGTGAGTTGGCTTGTGCTGAATTTTCCCACTTGGAAGCCAAACTGAAGCCCAAATCCCTCTGCTGGGAGCTGCTGTTGCAAGCTGCCTGTGTCCTTGGTCAGAGTGTGGCTGTGCAGAGGCTTGCCAGTGCTGCATTTGGCAAAACCCAAAAAGAGTCTTTTGGGGTTGTGGTTTTCTCTGCTTTGCTTTGCTTTGTAGCCAGAAGTTGAAAGAGAAGAAGCTGCAGGCCAAGAAAACCAAACTGGAACAAAAGAAGCAGGAGAAAGGTCAGTGGCACTTCAGTTCTCTGCTCTCAGGGCTTGGTTCTCATCCCCACTTGGAGCCTTAGAAGGGTTTGTGCCCACCCCCTGCCCCCAGCCTGCTCAACAGAGGGGTGGGGGAAAAAAAAACCTTTCAGAGCTGAGCCTTAAGCCAATCTGAAGTCTCTCTTTGAGAAGCCATCTGTGGTGAGATTTAGCTCCCAGCTCCTTTGGCCTGTTTGGGGGAGGCTTCTTCTGCCTTTCAGGTGGGGACATGGTGGAGTCCCTGTTGGCTGTGGGTGTTCTGTCCCAGCTGTCCTGGCAAGCTGCAGGTGCAGCAGGATGTCAAAGCAGCACTTTGCTCCCAGGCTGTGCCTTGGCTTCTTAGAGTGTGCTTGGAAGCTGCACAGGGAAACAGGAGGGGAAATGGCTCAGCAGGAGGCTTTGAGTGGGAGCAGTGGAGCCCCCTGTGCTGCCAGCTCTTCCACCCCACATCAACACCAAGCACCTGACTGCCTTTGGGCCTCCTCAAACCCACCCTGCAGCAGTGTCCCTTTCAACAGGCTGCTCAGGCTTCAGGCCTCTCCTTGCTTCCTTCCAGTGAGGGTGTTTCCAGTTTCCCCCTTCCAGCAGTGTGTTTGGAAGGTGCACAGGGAAACAGGAGGGGAAATGGCCCAGCAGGAGGCTTTGAGTGGGAGCAGTGGAGCCCCCTGTGCTGCCAGCTCTTCCACCCCACATCAACACCAAGCACCTGACTGCCTTTGGGCCTCCTCAAACCTGCCCTGCAGCAGTGTCCCTTTCAACAGGCTGCTCAGGCTTCAGGCCTCTCCTTCCTTCCTTCCAGTGAGGGTGTTTCCAGTTTCCCCTTTCCAACAGTGGCCCTTTGTGTCCTGTGCAGTAATCCAGAGCCTGGAAATGACTCCCTGCTAATCCTGCTGCAGCAGTCTGACAGCTCCACCTTGGTGCTGCTCTGCTGTGCAGAGTTGGAGCTGTTTCAGCTGAACTGTTGCCAGCTTCCCATAAGAAACACAGGAGGACAAATTAATCATTAGGTTAATTTTCTCTTCTGGCAGCAAATGAATGGAGCAGAATGGATTCATTTGGGGGGGGTGTGGTGTGAGGGCTGCTTTGGGTTGGTTCTGGGGTGGTTTGTCTTGTTTTGGGGTTGTTTTAAAGCTCCTCATTTATGAATTGTGAGTGGGAAAGGGAACTGAAGCAGGAGCCAAAGTGCTGACTTGGAAGGAACAGAGTAAGCCATCCCTGCTGGGAGGGAGCAGGGCTGGAGCAGGGGCTGCTGCTGTGCTGTGGCACTGCCAGGTCCCAGTGCTTTGCTCTGCTCAAGTCAGTGATCTTCTGGAGCCAGGAGCCAAACTCTCCTGTCTTTAGAGCAGTTCTTCACAGAATCACAGAGCCCAGCAGGGTGAAGCTGGAAGGGACCTCTGGAGATCATCCAGTCCAAACCCCTCCTAAAGCAGGGCACCCACAGCAGCTTGCCCAGCAGCACAGTGCCCAGGGGCGTTGGGAGCTCTCCACACAAGGACACTCCACAACCTCTCTGGGCAGCCTGCTCCAGGCCTCCAGCACCCTCACAACAAACAACTTGCTCCTCCTCTTCACATCCAACCTCCTGGGCTCCACTCTGTGCCCCTTGCTGCCCCTTGTGCTGTCCCTGGGCACCACTCAGCAGAGTCTGGCCCCAGCCTCTTGCCCCCCACAGCTCCTTTAGCTCTTGCTGAGCATTGCTCAGCTGCCCTCTGGGGCTACTCTTCTGCAGGCTCTCAGCCCCAGGGCTCTCAGCCTTTGCTCCTCCCAGAGCTGCTCCAGGCCCCTCAGCAGCTCTGCAGCCTCCCCTGGACTCCTCCAGCAGTTCTCTGTCTCTGTGGAACTGGGGAGCCCAGAACTGGACCTGGGACCCCAGATGGACAGATCACAGCGGGAGGAGAACTTTCCTCAGCCTGCTGGCCACACTCTTCTCCATGCCCCCATTGGCCTTCTTGGCCACTCGGGCGCATTGCTGCCTCACGGGGAGCTTGCAGCATTTATCTTGAAGGAAGCAGCAAGAATAAAGGTTGGTGGTGAAGCGAGGGCAGCTCCGGGGGCTGCGCGGTGGTGTAGACCCCTGCGGGTACGGAGCTTGGCCGCACGGTGGCGCCAGCGCCCTGCGCCTGCAGGCCCGCGGCTGGCTGCCCTGGCCGGGGCGGGGGCAGGGGGCGTCGCGGCTGGAACGGTGAAGGCGCCCAGAGGTGGTGGCAGCACAATAGTGGCTCTTAGATCCAGGCCTCCCCTGCAGCCCCACCTCATCCACAGGGTCTGCTGTTTCATTTCCAGTAGGTGTTTTCTGCTCTTTGTGAGTTTGCTGTGAGCCTCCTTGATCCTGAAGTCACAGAGTGGTTTAGGCTGGAAGAGGCCTTTATGATCATTGAGTCCAGCCATGACCCAGCACTGCCAGGGCACCACATGGCCCTCAGCACCACATGACACAGCTCTGAAACCCCTCCAGGGATAGGGACTCCTCCACTGCCTGGGCAGCCTGGGCCAGGCTTTGACAGCCCTTAAGGGGAAGAAATTGTTCCTCATGGCCAACCTAACCCTCCCCTGGGGCAACCTGAGGCTGCTGCTTATTGTCCTGTCACTAGTCCCTTGGGAGAAGAGCCCAGCCCCCACCTGGCTCCAGCCTCCTTTCAGGGAGCTGTAGAGAGCAATGAGGTCTCCCTCAGCCTCCTCTTCTCCAGGCTGAACAACCCCAACTCTGTCAGCCTGTCCTAACAGGGGAGGTTCTTCATCCCTCTGATCATCTTTGTGGCCTTCTCTTGACCTGCTCTAACAGTTCCAGGTCCTTCTTGTGCTTGGGACACCAGAACTGGATGCAGTACTGCAGGAGGGGTCAGAGCAGAGTAGAGGGGCAGAATATCCTCACTCCTGCCTCTCACACTGCTTTTGATGCAGCCCAGGCCATGGCTGGCAAAAGCCCTGGGTATCTGGGACTGCTTAGTGGTGAGATATTTGAGAAGGGAGCCCCATGGGAATGTGTTATCCATCAGTGCTAATTAATGTGACCTAATAGGCACAGGTTTGCTGAGCCCCTGAGACTGGTTGTGAAAGACCTCCTGAGGAAGCCCCCTGGGGCCATGTTCTCATTTCAAAGCATCACAACATTGTTAGGGCTGGAAGGGAGCTCAAGGCTCAGCCAGCTCCAACCCCCCTGCCATGGGCAGGGACACCTCACACTGCAGCAGGTTGCTCACAGCCACCTCCAGCCTGGCTGCAAACACCTTCAGGCAGGAGGCTTCCACCACCTCCCTGGGCAGCCTGTGCCAGGCTCTCACCACCCTCCTGGGGAACAACTTCTTCCTCACAGCCAATCTGCATCTCCCCACTTCTAGTTTTGCTCCATCCCCCCCAGTCCTATCCCTCCCTGACACCCTCCAAAGTCCCTCCCCTGCTTTCCTGGAGCCCCCTGCAGATGCTGGAAGGCCACAGTTAGGTCTCCTGGGAGCCTTCTCCAGCCTGCACAACCCCAGCTCCCTCAGTCTGTCCTCACAGGGTCTCCTCCCGTTTGTGTTTTCAGACCCCAGCCAGCCTCAGGAGCGAGGCAGCAGCGAGGACGACGACGAGGAGGACAGCAAGGAGGAGGAGGAGGAGGAGGAAGAGAAGGAAGATGATGCTGAAGAGCCCAGTTTTGTGATGGGCAGGGGCTGAGGGCTCGGAGGGCCAGCTGGCAAGCACTGTTCATCGCTTTGATCCGCAGGAGCATGGAAGCTTTCATCTCAGCCAAGCAGAAGCCATCGGCCTGCACCACATCTGCTTCGCGGTGAACGACCTTCACCTCCCGGGCCCGAGGGATGCTGACAGAGAAATGCCAACTGAAGAGAGATTTCCTTTATTTCCTTCCTTGCTTGTGGAACTGCTGTGCAGTCTGCCCTGAGCTCGCTCTACAGCCTCAGCCACGAGCCCCTGGCCCACCCCAGAGGGGCTTCCTCGCCCGGCCCGGAGCGGTTTGCTCTGCCTGACAGCTCAAACGTATCCCTTCCCACTTAAGGCAAAGAGTTACTGTGAGGGCTCTGTGGCCTGCTGCTGGCCAAGCTGGGAGCAGTGGGCTACACAAAAAAAACAAACAACCAACAACACCAAACCACACAAAAAAAAAAAACAAACAGAAAAAGTCTAAGGGAAGAGTTTAACCTAAAGTAGAAAAGTGGTCTGGAGCCAGACCCTCCTGCACTGTGAGTGTTCTGAGTTGGGGCTTTTGTATGGGGTCACCTCTAACCCAAAGAAAATCAGTTTCTGTTGCTAGACAAGTTCTCTAGATTTTTAAAGCAGGATCCCTTTTCTATTGCTCAAAACTTGACCCTCTTTACTTTTCTGCCCTGGTCTTTTGTAAATGAATAAAGGGGACGTGTTGGATTGTTCTGTCTTCCTCTTTCTTGCTGGAGGTGGTGGCAGGCAGCGCTGAGGTGCAAGGACAGACTGAAGGAGTTGGGGCTGTTCAGTTTGGAGAGGAGAACGCTCCCAGGTGACCTCATTGTGGCCTTCCAGGATCTGAAGGGGGCTACAAGAAGGCTGGGGAGGGACTGCTCAGGATCTCAGGTAGTGATAGGACTAGGGGGAATGGACTGAAGCTGGAGGTGGGGAGATTCAGGCTGGAGGTGAGGAGGAAGTTCTTCCCCATGAGAGTGCTGAAGCCCTGGAATGGGTTGTGCAGGGAGGTGGTTGAGGCCCTGTCCCTGGAGGTGTTTAAGGCCAGGCTGGATGAGGCTCTGAGCAGGCTGATCTAGTGTGGGGTGTCCCCTGCCCATGGCAGGGGGGTTGGAACTAGCTGATCCTTGTGGTCCCTTCCAACCCTGACTGAAACAAAGAAGAAACAACAAAGACAGACAGACCCAAGTGCTGTGGGGCACCTGAGAGTGCAGACAGAAGGAGCTGGCTGCATCTCATTCCCTCCTTGCTTTTGGGTTGGAACAATGTTTTGGTTTGGGGTTTGTTGTTTTTTTTAACCAAAAGACTCTGTCTGTAAAGCCTCCAAACCCTGGGGCAGAAAGGCTTGGAATGGAATGGCTTTGCCTGCCTTCAGCTTCATGCAGTGGCACTTGGCCTTTCTCTCTGCTTTGGGCTTGGGGTTCCCTCCTAGGAGCCATCACCTCCCTGTGTGTGTTTCTTTGTTGGTGCTTGACTGAAGTGCTTAGGCAGTGGTGGTTTTATGTGCAGCTTGGGTGTTGTCTTCTCAGTGTCTCTCTAATTAGAAGTGCCTGATAGCTTTCAGACACACTCACCTGTCTGAGGAGCAGCTGAGGGAGCTGGGGGTGCTCAGCCTGCAGAGAAGGAGGCTGAGGGAGACCTCATTGCTCTCTGCAGCTCCCTGAGAGGAGGCTGGAGCCAGGTGGGGGTTGGGCTCTGCTCCAAGGGAACAAGTGAGAGGACAAAAGGAAATGTGCTGTTTAGAAACAGGTTTAGGTTGGGCATGAGGAACAATTTCTTCCCCTTGAGGGTTGTCAGGGCCTGGCCCAGCCTGCCCAAGGGCCGTGGTGGAGTGCCCATCCCTGGAGGGGTTTCAAAGCCTAGAGATGTGGTGCTGAGGGCTATGGTTTGGTGGTGCCCTGGCAGTGCTGGGTTGGGGTTGGACTCCATGATCTTAAAGGTCTCTTCCAACTGAAACAATTCTGTGATTCTCTGCCAGGACTGTGCTGCTCCTTCTCCTCAGCCTTTGCCAATGCCAAATTATTTAAAGCAAAGCCCAGTGAGAGGGAGAAACTCATTTTAGGTTTAGCCTGTGCTGAAGAGTGCTGCCAGGAGCTTTGTCTGGGCTGACTTTGTGTCACAGATTCTCAGTGGTGGCAGGGAGAGTGATGTGATTTAAGTGCAAGTGGTGGTGGTGTTTTGTTGCCCTGTACAGACCCAAACACTTCGGAGCAGGTCATCTCTGAGCTTTCAGGGTCTACATCTCCACCACTCCCTGGGTTAGGGATCTGCATGAACGTTCCTGCTTCATCTCCAGGTGCTTTGGAGCAAGTTGTGACAGTGGTTAGCTCTGGAGCACTTCAGCTGCAGATCAGATGTGTGCACTTGTTGGTGTTTTTCCCTGTGGAGAGGAAAATGAGTTAGGAGAAACAGGAGGAGCAAGTTGTTTGTTGTGAGGGTGCTGGAGGCCTGGAGCAGGCTGCCCAGAGAGGTTGTGGAGTGTCCTTGTGTGGAGAGCTTCCAACTCCTGCCCTGGGCATTGTGCTGCTGGGCAAGCTGCTGTGGGTGCCCTGCTGGAGCCAGGGGGGGTTGGCCTGGCTGATCTCCAGAGGTCCTTTCCAGCCCCCAGCATGCTGGATCCTGTGAACTGCTTTACTGAAAGCCCCCTTAGGGCAGGGGAGCCCTGCTGGCAGGTCTGATGTGGATGAGCCGTGAAGATGTTGTGCTGTTCCTTTGCTTTCCT
>JAAWVA010001296.1:0-11330 GCA_015227895.2 Colaptes auratus | reverse complement strand
TCCCAATTGTTTTGACCCACACCTGCCGTGGATGTCCTGAAGCTGGCTCCAGGCTCCTTTGGGCTGGCACCGGGCATCATCACAGGGCTGGGGAGGAGCAGCTAAGGGACCTGGGGGGGTCTTCAGCTCAGCCTGGAGAAGGGGAGGCTGAGGTGGAGACCTCCTGGCTCTCTACAGCTCCCTGGAAGGAGGCTGGAGCCAGGTGGGGGTTGGTCTCTTCTCCCAAGGGCCAGGACAAGAGGAAATGGCCTTAAGTCCTCCCCAGGGGAGGTTCAGGTTGGACCTGAGGAGCAATTTCTGCCCCTTGAGGCTTGGCCCAGGCCTGGCCCAGGGCAGTGGTGGAGTCTCCCCCCCTGGAGGGGTCACCAAGCCCTGGAGCTGTGGTACTGAGGGCTGTGGGCTGGCAGTGCCCTGGGGCAGGGCTGGGTCGAGGCTCGGACCTGAGGACCCTGGAGGTCCCTTCCAACCTTTCTGCTCCTGGGCTTGTTGGGTTCCTGGGGTGAATCCTCCCAGCCCTGAGCCCAGCACTCACCCCAAGCCCTCCTTGGGGGGGCAGGGGGAGCAGGAAGCTCTTCCCAAAGCTGAGGGCTGTGGGCTGGCAGTGCCCTGGGGCAGGGCTGGCTCAAGGCTTGGCCTCCACGATCCGAAAGGCCTTTTCCAACCCAACCTGGGGCAAAAGGAAGCAAACCACGACCCCCACACACCTCCCCACCCCCCCAGAGAGAGAGAGAGCAAATGCAAAGCCTCGCCTCGGGTCACACCTTCCCCAAATCTCCTTTGCAAGGCTGTGTGGAGCAGGGCAGGGAGCAGCAGGTCCTGGTACCAGCAGCTGAAAGCCCAAATCGAAAGCATGTGAGGAGATTAAGGACTCAACCTCCCTGCTGGAGCCAGAGGAAATCCTGCTCATGAGGGAGAAAGGATCTTAAGCTCCTGGAGTCTCCCTGCTGGAAGTCAGCACAACCCCAGGAATGTTTTCAGGGCTCCATGGAAGAGAGGATATCCAACCCTCCACCACCCACCCCCCCCCCGCCCCCTCCCCTGCTTCTTCCCTTCTCAGCCAGCTGCTGGAGCTGCCAGGAGGTTCTGGAGATGTTCCTCCTGGACTCCTCTGGGCTCCTTCGCTCCTGGATGCACAGAATGGGTTGGGTTGGATGGGACATTGGAGATCCCTGCCAATCCCTCTGGGGATCCAGGAGTCTGGGAGTGGAGGAACCCAGGAATCAGTGGAGCCAGGAATCCAGGGATCCATGGAGCCAGGAATCCATGAAATCCAGGGATCCACAGACACAGGAATCCATGAAATCCAGGGATCCATGGAGCCAGGAATCCAAGGACCCAAGAATCCTTGGAGCCAGGAATCCAAGGACCCAAGAATCCTTGGAGCCAGGAATCCATGAAATCCAGGGATCCACGGACACAGAAATCCATGAAATCCAGGGATCCACAGACACAGGAATCCATGAAATCCAGGGATCCATGGAGCCAGGAATCCATTAAATCCAGGGATCCACAGACACAGGAATCCATGAAATCCAGGGATCCATGGAGCCAGGAATCCAAGGACCCAAGAATCCTTGGAGCCAGGAATCCAAGGACCAAAGAATCCTTGGAGCCAGGAATCCATGAAATCCAGGGATCCATGGAGCCAGGAATCCATGAAATCCAGGGATCCACAGACACAGGAATCCATGAAATCCAGGGATCCATGGAGCCAGGAATCCATGAAATCCAGGGATCCACAGACACAGGAATCCATGAAATTCAGGGATCCATGGAGCCAGGAATCCATGAAATCCAGGGATCCACGGACCCAGGGATCCATGAAATCCAGGGATCCATGGAGCCAGGAATCCAAGAACCCAAGAATCCTTGGAGCCAGGAATCCATGAAATCCAGGGATCCATGGGGCCAGGAATCCATGAAATCCAGGGATCCACAGACACAGGAATCCATGAAATCCAGGGATCCATGGAGCCAGGAATCCATGAAATCCAGGGATCCACGGACCCAGGAATCCATGAAATCCAGGGATCCATGGAGCCAGGAATCCAAGGACCCAAGAATCCTTGGAGCCAGGAATCCATGAAATCCAGGGATCCATGGAGCCAGGAATCCAAGGACCCAAGAATCCTTGGAGCCAGGAATCCATGAAATCCAGGGATCCATGGGGCCAGGAATCCATGAAATGCAGGGATTCACGGACCCAGGAATCCATGAAATCCAGGGATCCATGGAGCCAGGAATCCATGAAATTCGGGGATCCATGAAATCCAGGGATCCACAGACAGAGGAATCCATGAAATCCAGGGATCCATGGAGCCAGGAATCCAAGGACCCAAGAATCCTCGGAGCCAGGAATCCATGAAATCCAGGTCCCTCTCTGCCTGGCAGCTCTCAGCCACTCTGCCCCCAGCCTGCAGCTCTGCCTGGGGTTGCTGTGGCCAAAGTGCAGCCCCTGGCACTTGGACTTGTTGGATGCCATCCTGTTGGGCTCTGCCCATCTGCCCAGCCTGGCCAGGTCCCTCTGCAGAGCCCTTCTGCCCTCTGACTGACCAACTCCTGCCCCCAGCTTGCTGTCAGCTGCACATCTGCTGATCACTGTCTCAATGCCCTCCTCCAGATCATCAATGAAGGTGTTCAAGAGGCTGGGGCCCAGCACTGAGCCCTTGGGGGCACCACTGGTGCCTGGCTACCAGCTGGCTGTGGCACCATTCAGCACCACCCTCTGGGCTCAGGCTCCAGCCAGCTCCTGACCCAGCTCACAGTGCTGCTGTCCCAGCCAGGGGCTGACAGCTTGGCCAGGAGCTGGCTGTGGGGGATGGTGTCAAAGGCCTTGCTCAGGTCCAGGCAGACCACATCCACAGCCTGCCCCACAGCCCCCAGGCAGTCCCCTGGGCATGGAAGGAGATCAGGTTGGAGAGGCAGGACCTGCCCTTCCTAAATCCATGCTGGCTGAGCCTGAGTCCTTGGCCATCCTGCAGGTGTGCAGTGACTGCCTCCAGGATGAGCTGCTCCATCATTCTCCCTGGCACTGCAGTCAGGCTGCCAGGCCGGGAGCTACCAGGCTCCTCCATCCAACCCTTCTTGTTGATGGGGACCACCTTGGCCAGTTCCCAGTCACCTAGGACCTCACCAGTGAGCCAGAACTGGAGGAGCCAGACTGGGCTCTGCTTTGCCTTGCTGCCCGCAGCAGCCCCTCTGGGTCTCCCTTTGCCTCGCTGCCCGCAGCAGCCCCTCTGGGCTCTCTCTTTGCCTCGCTGCCCGCAGCAGCCCCTCTGGGCCCTCTCTTTGCCTCGCTGCCCGCAGCAGCCCCTCTGGGCTCTCTCTTTGCCTCGCTGCCCGCAGCAGCCTCGCTGGCAGCCCCTCTGCCTTTGCCTCGCTGCCCGCAGCAGCCCCTCTGGCTCTCTCTTTGCTCGCTGCCCGCAGCAGCCCCTCTGGGCTCTCTCTTTGCCTCGCTGCCCGCAGCAGCCCCTCTGGGCTCTCTCTTTGCCTCGCTGCCGCAGCAGCCCCTCTGGGCTCTCTCTTTGCCTCGCTGCCCGCAGCAGCCCCTCTGGGCTCCCCTTTGCCCTCGCTGCCGCAGCAGCCCCTCTGGGCTCTCTCGTGGCCTCTCTGCCCGCAGCAGCCCCTCTGGGCCCTCTCTTTGCCTCGCTGCCCGCAGCAGCCCCTCTGGGCTCTCTCTTTGCCTCGCTGCCCGCAGCAGCCCCTCTGGGCTCTCTCTTTGCCTCGCTGCCCGCAGCAGCCCCTCTGGGCTCTCTCTTTGCCTCGCTGCCCGCAGCAGCCCCTCTGGGCTCTCTCGTGGCCTCTCTGCCCGCAGCAGCCCCTCTGGGTCTCTCTTTGCCTCGCTGCCCGCAGCAGCCCCTCTGGGCCCTCTCTTTGCCTCGCTGCCCGCAGCAGCCCCTCTGGGCTCTCTCTTTGCCTCGCTGCCCGCAGCAGCCCCTCTGGGCTCTCTCTTTGCCTCGCTGCCCGCAGCAGCCCCTCTGGGCTCTCTCGTGGCCTCGCTGCCCGCAGCAGCCCCTCTGGGCTCCCTCTTTGCCTCTCTGCCCGCAGCAGCCCCTCTGGGCTCTCTCTTGCCTCGCTGCCCGCAGCAGCCCCTCTGGGCTCTCTCTTTGCCTCTCTGCCCGCAGCAGCCCCTCTGGGCTCTGCCTTTGCCTCGCTGCCCGCAGCAGCCCCTCTGGGCTCTGCCTTTGCCTCGCTGCCCGCAGCAGCCCCTCTGGGCTCTCTCTTTGCCTCGCTGCCTGCAGCAGCCCCTCTGGGCTCTCTCTTTGCCTCGCTGCCCGCAGCAGCCCCTCTGGGCTCCCTCTTTGCCTCTCTGCCCGCAGCAGCCCCTCTGGGCTCTGCCTTTGCCTCGCTGCCCGCAGCAGCCCCTCTGGGCTCTTTCTTGGCCTCGCTGCCCGCAGCAGCCCCTCTGGGCTCTCTCGTGGCCTCGCTGCCCGCAGCAGCCCCTCTGGGCTCTCTCGTGGCCTCTCTGCCTGCAGCAGCCCCTCTGGGCTCTGCCTTTGCCTTGCTGCCCGCAGCAGCCCCTCTGGGCCCTCTCTTTGCCTCGCTGCCCGCAGCAGCCCCTCTGGGCTCTCTCTTTGCCTCTCTGCCTGCAGCAGCCCCTCTGGGCTCTGCCTTTGCCTCGCTGCCCGCAGCAGCCCCTCTGGCTCTCTCTTTTGCCTCTCTGCCCGCAGCAGCCCCTCTGGGCTCTTTCTTGGCCTCGCTGCCCGCAGCAGCCCCTCTGGGCTCTCTCGTGGCCTCGCTGCCCGCAGCAGCCCCTCTGGGCTCTCTCGTGGCCTCTCTGCCTGCAGCAGCCCCTCTGGGCTCTCTCTTGGCCTCTCTGCCCGCAGCAGCCCCTCTGGGCTCTGCCTTTGCCTCGCTGCCCGCAGCAGCCCCTCTGGGCTCTCTCTTTGCCTCGCTGCCCGCAGCAGCCCCTCTGGGCTCCCTCTTTGCCTCGCTGCCCGCAGCAGCCCCTCTGGGCTCCCTCTTTGCCTTGCTGCCCGCAGCAGCCCCTCTGGGCTCCCTCTTTGCCTCGCTGCCCGCAGCAGCCCCTCTGGCTCTCTCTTTGCCTCTCTGCCCGCAGCAGCCCCTCTGGGCTCTGCCTTTGCCTCGCTGCCCGCAGCAGCCCCTCTGGGCTCTGCCTTTGCCTCGCTGCCCGCAGCAGCCCCTCTGGGCTCTCTCTTTGCCTCGCTGCCTGCAGCAGCCCCTCTGGGCTCTCTCTTTGCCTCGCTGCCCGCAGCAGCCCCTCTGGGCTCCCTCTTTGCCTCTCTGCCCGCAGCAGCCCCTCTGGGCTCTGCCTTTGCCTCGCTGCCCGCAGCAGCCCCTCTGGGCTCTTTCTTGGCCTCTCTGCCCGCAGCAGCCCCTCTGGGCTCTCTCGTGGCCTCGCTGCCCGCAGCAGCCCCTCTGGGCTCTCTCGTGGCCTCTCTGCCTGCAGCAGCCCCTCTGGGCTCTCTCTTTGCCTCTCTGCCCGCAGTAGCCCCTCTGGGCTCTGCCTTTGCCTCGCTGCCCGCAGCAGCCCCTCTGGGCTCTCTCCTGGCCTCTCTGCCCGCAGCAGCCCCTCTGGGCTCTCTCCTGGCCTCTCTGCCTGCAGCAGCCCCTCTGGGCTCTCTCTTTGCCTCTCTGCCTGCAGCAGCCCCTCTGGGCTCTCTCTTTGCCTCGCTGCCTGCAGCAGCCCCTCTGGGCTCTCTCTTTGCCTCTCTGCCCGTAACAGCCCCTCTGGGCTCTCTCTTTGCCTCTCTGCCCTCACTCTGCGCTTCGCACACCGCAGCAGCACCCTGTAGGGGCTCAGCCCCACTGCGGTTTCCCTGGCAGCAGGCAGGAGGCAGGCTCCAGGCTTCCCCTTCTCTCTTCTCCCTATTTCCTCCCTCTCCCCCCCCCCTCCTCCTCCTTATTTTTAGTGTCTTATTTACAGTTTGACAGAGCAACTGTAACCCCTTGCAAGCTACTCCAGGGGCTTTAGGAGGCAGAAGAATGGCTCCTGTCTGGGCCATGAATAGTATTTTGGGGCCAGATTGTGTCCCCCCCCTTCCCCACCTCCTTGGGGTAATTTATTGCTGCGCGGCACTTGGCAGGAGGAGAAAAGGGGCTGGGGTGGGGGGGGGTGTCGGGAAGGGGAGGGGGCTGCCTGGGATCTGCCTGTGCTCAAGCCGCTGTCCTGGCTGAAAGGGGAGGGAGAATGGCAGCCAAACACCCCCAGATCCCGCTGCCCCTCCTCCTCCTCCTCCACTCCTCCTCCGGCGGCAGCTGAATGCCGCTGCCGGCCGTGAACTTGGAAGAGCCGAAAGCTCCATTCCCAGGCCCTCGGCACGTCAACGGAGCGGGGGGGGGGCACCAAATGGCTGGGGTTGCATTGGAGGGGGTGGGATGGGGGGAGTCCAGATGGGCCCTGTGATGGTGATGATGATGATGATTGGGGGGGGGGCAGCCCTCCCCCGGCTCTGCCCCACATAGCAGCGGCGCAGGGAGCAGGTCCCATAGCAACGGTACAGTAAGAGGAGCTCAGCAGGGGGCTGGGAAGAGAGGGCAAAGCCCTTGGAGAAAATACAGGATGGGTCCAGACAGTGCCCCCCCAACCCCCCCCCCCCGCCCCCCAGATCCCAGCCCTCCCCCTCTCCCCATACCATAAATTACGTGGCAGGACCAACAAACCAGGATGGATCCTGCTCCCCCCCTTCCCCTTCCTCCTCCTTCCCTGCTCCTGTGTCTGAGCTGGGTGCTGCTGGCTGGCTGGGGTGGTGCTGGGTTGAAGGCTTTCCAAAGGGAGATCATGGAAGGGGTTGGCTTGGAAGGGACCTTGAAGGGCATCCAGTTCCAACCCCCCCACCCCGGCCATGGGTAGAGACAGCTCCCACCAGCCCAGCTCACTCCAGGTCCCATCCAGCCTGGCTTTGAACCCCCTCCCAGGCTTGGAGCCTCCACAGCCTCTCCTGGACAACCTGTGCCAGCTCCTCCTCGCCCTCCTGGGGGAGGATTTCCCCCTCGTGTCCCTGCTGAGCCCAGCTTCTGCCAGCCCGGGGCCACCATCCCTCGCCCTGTCGCTCCAGGACGTCGCCCAAAGCCCCTCTCCAGCTCTCCTGGAGCTTCCTTCAGATCCTGCCAGGCTGCTCTAAGGTCTCCCTGGAGCCTTCTCCAGGCTGAACTCCCTCAGCTCGGCCTCACAGCAAAGGGCTTCCAGCCTTGGGATGGTTGGGACCTGGCTCCACCATGGCCACACTGAAGTGGCTCAGTGAGACCCTCCCCCCCCTCCCCAGAGCACCACAACCACCTGGGCCAGGGGGTGGTCACCACCCTCAGCAGAGAGGCTTCACAGCATCACTCAGACTGGAAGAGACCTCAAAGCTCATCGAGTCCAACCTGGCACCACAGACCCCATGACCAGACCATGGCACCAAGGGGCCACATCCAGTCCCCTCCTGAACCCCTCCAGGGACGGTGACTCCACCACCTCCTGGGCAGCACATCCCCATGGTGAATGACCCTCTCAGTGAAGAACTTCCTCCTCACCTCCAGCCTAAACCTCCCCTGGCACAGCTGGAGACTGTGTCCTCTTGTTCTGCTGCTGGGGGCCTGGGAGAAGAGCCCAACCCCCACCTGGCTACAACCTCCCTGCAGGGAGTTGGAGAGGGCAATGAGGTCTCCCCAGAGCCTCCTCTGCTCCAGGCTAAGCAACCCCAGCTCCCTCAGCCTCTCCTCACAGGGCTGTGCTCAAGGCCTCTCCCCAGCCCTGTGCCCCAGACCCCTCCCCAGCCTTGTTGCCCTTCTCTGGACACCTTCAAGCCTCTCAACCTCCTTCCTAAACTGAGGGCCCCAGAGCTGGACACAGGACTCCAGGTGTGGCCTGACCAGTGCTGAGCACAGGGCAGGATGAGCTCCCTGCTCCTGCTGGCCACACTGCTCCTGCTGCAGGCCAGGATGCCCTTGGCCTTCTTGGCCACCTGGGCACACTGCAGGCTCATGTTCAGCCTACCATCAACCACTCCCCCAAGGTCCCTCTCTGCCTGGCAGCTCTCAGCCACTCTGCCCCCAGCCTGCAGCTCTGCCTGGGGTTGCTGTGGCCAAAGTGCAGCCCCCTGGCACTTGGACTTGTTGAATGCCATCCTGTTGGGCTCTGCCCAGCCTGGCCAGGTCCCTCTGCAGAGCCCTTCTGCCCTCTGACTGACCAACTCCTGCCCCCAGCTTGCTGTCAGCTGCACATCTGCTGATCACTGTCTCAATGCCCTCCTCCAGATCATCAATGAAGGTGTTCAAGAGGCTGAGGCCCAGCACTGAGCCCTGGGGGGCACCACTGGTGCCTGGCTGCCAGCTGGCTGTGGCACCATTCAGCACCACCCTCTGGGCTCAGGCTCCAACCAGCTCCTGACCCAGCTCAGAGTGCTGCTGCCCCAGCCAGGGGCTGACAGCTTGGCCAGGAGCTGGCTGTGGGGGACGGTGTCAAAGGCTTTGCTCAGGTCCAGACAGACCACATCCACAGCCTGCCCCACAGCCCCCAGGCAGTCCCCTGGGCATGGAAGGAGATCAGGTTGGAGATTCAGCCCACAGAGACCCTGAGCAGAGGCTGGGGAGACAATACAATACAATACAATAAATCCAGGTTGGAAGAGACCTTCAAGACCATCGTGTCCAACCTATCAACCAATCAATCCACCTAAACAACTCGATCATGGCACCCAGCACCCCATCAAGTCTCCTCCTGAACGCCTCCAATGATGGTGACTCACCACCTCCCTGCAGGGAGCCTTTTGGACCCACACCAAGAAGCACCAAGCTAAAGAAGAGGAGAGAGGGGAGGCTGAGCCCACCCGGAGCCACACATGGAGGGGCTGAAGCTCCACCAGGGTTTGTGCCCAGGGCCCTTAACCACCTCCAGGCTTGGCCTGGCTCCCACCTCCTCTTTCCACCTCTTCATGACCCAAACAGCCTTCAAATCAGCCGAGGATGGCATCTCCTGCCTCAGAGGAGACCCTCTGAGGGTTGCCAGGGTGGTGTGAAGAGAGCCCTGGCCTGGCCACAAGCTTCTCCAACTCCTTCTGCCTTCACCACCGTCGTGGGCAGGGTCAGGACTGAAAGCATCCCAGGGGCAGATCCCAGCCCAGCTCCCAGCCCCCACCTCGAGTGCAGAGGACCTCCCTGAGCCTGGGGCTTCACCACTTCACCACGCTGCTGGGAGACACTGCCCTGAGCTGGGGGAGCTGCAGGAGCCTAAGCATGGCCCAGACCTGCTGCATCCAGCCCAAGGGGAGGATGCTGCAGGGGCCTGGCTGCCTGGGACCTCAAACCACCCAAGCAGCAAGCTGCAGGATGGCACAGGAGGACTCAACCAGAGAAGAGAGCACCAAGATGTCACCTCCAGGACCATGGTCTGTGGCTACCTTAGACCTCAGGACCATGGTCTGTGGCTACCTTAGACCTCAGGACCATGGTCTGTGGCTACCTTAGACCTCAGGACCCTGGTCTCAGGCTACCTTAGACCTCAAAGCTGCAGGATGGCACAGGAGGACTCAACCAGAGAACAAAGCACCAAGATGGCATCTCCAGGACCATGGTTTGAGGCTACCTTAGACCTCTGGACCATGGTCTGAGGCTGCCTTAGACCTCAAACCACCCAAGGAATGAGCTGAAGGCTGGGATGTGACTGAGCCAAGCAGAAAGCACCAAGATGGCATCTCCAGAACCATGGTCTGAGGCTACCTTAGACCTCTGAACCATGGCCTGAGGCTACCTTAGACCTCTGAACCATGGTCTGAGGCTACCTTAGACCTCAAAGCTGCAGGATGGTACAGGAGGACTCAACCAGAGAAGAAAGCACCAAGATGGCATCTCCAGGACCATGGTTTGAGGCTACCTTAGACCTCAAACCACCCAAGGAATGAGCTGAAGGCTGGGATGTGACTCAGCCAAGCAGAAAGCACCAAGATGTCACCTCCAGGACCATGGTCTGAGGCTACCTTAGACCTCAGGACCATGGTCTGAGGCTGCCTTAGACCTCAGGACCATGGTCTGAGGCTGCCTTAGACCTCAGGACCATGGTCTGAGGCTGCCTTAGACCTCAGGACCATGGTCTGAGGCTGCCTTAGACCTCAGGACCATGGTCTGAGGCTGCCTTAGACCTCAAAGCTGCAGGATGGCAGAGGAGGACTCAACCAGACCAAGAAAGCACCAAGATGGGAGGGCCTTGAGCAGGGCTGCAAGTGGAGGTCCAGCAAGGTTGGGACAGTGCTTGGACACAAGGACAGAACTTCACCCCAAGGGCCCTCCAGGAGCTCATGGCTGAGGGACACCTCAGCAGCTGAGGGAGCTGGGGGTGGGGTTCAGCCTTGAGGAAGAGGAGGCTGAGGGGAGACCTTCTGGGAAGGCAGAGGGATGGAGACCTCTCTCAGCCTGGAGAGGAGGAGGCTCTCAGCCCCTGGGACAAGCTGAGGTGGCTGAGTCCCCAAGCCCTGGGAGGTGTTTCCAAGCCTTGGAGACGTGGAGCTGAGGGCTGTGGTCGAGCCCCAGGCCTTGGCAGAGTCAGCCCATGGGTGGCCTGGATGATCCTCAAGGTCTTTGCTATCCATCCCATCCCATCCCAAGAGCCCTTCCACAGCCTTCAGACACCACTCACAGAGCAAACCAGAGCCATCCCATCCCATCCCCATTCCTTCCCCCTGGTCTCTTCTCCATCCCTATCATATCCCCAACCCATTCCCTGCTCCCTTCTCTATCCCATCCCATCCCAAGAGCCCTTCCACAGCCTTCAGACCCTCCCAGAGCAAACCAGAGCCTCGCAGGGCTCTTGCTGCCCCCCAGGCCAGGGCTGGGCCACCCAGAGCTCAGCTTTTGGCTGGGTCAAGGGCAGCTCCTGCAGCCTCCAGGCCAGCAGCAGGGCCTGGGGCAGGCCTGAGCTGGGCTTGGGGTGGGAGGTGGGGGGGAAGCCCCTCTCCAGGGCACAATGAGTGCCTATTCTGCTGATCACAAGCCTAATCCTCTTTGGGGGTTTAATTGGCATTTGGGTTAAGCTGATTTAAACCTCTTCACCTTCTTGGGTCCCTCCCTCCCTCTTCTGCTTCTTTCTCTTGGGGTTTTTTTTGGCTGTGTTTTTCCTCTCTCTCTCTCTCTCTCTCCCTCTCTTTCTCTCTCTGTCTTTTTTTTGGCCCAAATGAGGACTCTGCCATCACCAAGTCCCCAGCACAATGAGAGCTTTGTGTGAGGGTGTGAGGAGAGGAAAGGGGAAGGGAGAGGAGGAGGAGGAGGGGGAGAAGGGCAACGTGCTGAACCCACTCAGAGAACAATGTGGAGTTGCTGATCCAGCCTTGACCACTGGCAGAGGAGCTGCTTCAGCTGCTTCAGCTGCCACCTCCTTCACAAGCACTCTGCCC
>JAAWVA010001295.1:0-11380 GCA_015227895.2 Colaptes auratus | reverse complement strand
TCATGCTGAGCTGAAACCTTCTCTGCTCAGTTTGTCTCCATTGCTCCTTGGCTTCTTGTGTGCACCACCCAAAGGAGCTTGGCCCCCTCCTTGACCCCCAGCCTCAGCTATTGAGAGATATTGATCAGATCCCTCCAGCCTTCTCTTCTCCAGACTCAACAGCCCCAGGGCTCTCAGTCTCTCTTCCCAGGGGAGATGCTCAAGTCCCCTAAGCATCCTCCTGGCTCTGCCTTGGCCTCTCTCCAGCAGGTCTCTGTCTCTCCTGAACGCCCAGGGAGGTGGTGGAGTCACTGTCCCTGGAGGTGTTCAAGAGGGGACTGGATGTGGCACTTGGTGCCATGGGCTAGTCATGGGGTTCTGTGGTGACAGGTTGGACTCAATGATCTTTGAGCTCTCTTCCAACCTTGGTGATTCTGTGATGCTGGTAGGGACTAAAGAGAACACTGAAGAGAGGACTGAGCCATGGGTGACTCCACAGGAGCCAGCAGCAGTGGTGTCACCAGCCCCTGAAACGCCTCTGGGTGTATGTCAGCAGACCCAAAGCAGTCCCCCGGGGAGCAGCTTTCTGCAGGTCTTGGCTGCTGTGTTAGTGCACCACAGACAGCCCAGGGACTCTCCCCTGGGCCACACCTGCACAGGTCAGTAGTATTTTTTCTGGTCCAGTCTGTTCATTTAGCTGTCATCAGCTCAGATGGGAAACCACGGTCCAGGTACAACGAAGACTCAGACCTCTCAGGTCTCCCCTCCCTTCCTAGTAACTTCTGAGGCTTTACCTTTGTACCAAAGGGTTTCAGTGTGCCACCAGCAGCTGGGAAGTACGTTGAGGCTTCTTCTGCACTAAAGGGCTATTTAAGTAGTCAGCTGCAATTCAGAGCAAGCAGCTTTGTTCCTGCAGCTGGCTGTCTTGCAGGCCTGGTATATCCTTTCCTCCTCCTCCAGCACAGGGCATCAGAAAACCACAGACCCATCTGTGATCAGATTTGAAGGGGGAGGTCACACACTGGTCTTCTCATAAAACAGTAATGACCTGCCACCTCCCAGACTTCCTACTCTGCTGAGGTCAGCCTTCCTGGGGGTGTTTCAGGGGCTGCTCCATTTGCAGGAGTCTCTGTGTCATTTTGCTTGAGGGAGGACCACCCATCATTTTGCTTCCTTGCAAGGCAGTGCCAGGAAGGGTGGGCCCTGTTGCAACCTGCTTTGTCTCAGCTCTAAGTCAAGGCTCTGTGCAGGGACAAGATCAAAGCCAGCACTGATCATGGAATCATAGCATCACAGAATCACAGAATGGTCTGGGTTGGAAGGCACCTCCAAAGGCCATCCAGTCTAATGCCCTCTGCAGTCACCAGGGACATCCCCAACAAGGCTGGGGAGGGGTCTGGAGCACAGCCCTGGGAGGAGAGGCTGAGGGAGCTGGGGTTGCTTAGCCTGCAGAAGAGGAGGCTCAGGGGAGACCTTCTTGCTCTCTCCAACTCCCTGAAGGGAGGTTGTAGCCAGGTGGGGGTTGGTCTCTTCTCCCAGGCAAGCAGCACCAGAACAAGAGGACACAGTCTCAAGCTGTGCCAGGGGCAAGTTTAGGCTTGATCTTAGAAAGAAGTTCTTCACAGACAGAGAGGTTGGCCATGGGATGTGCTGCCCAGGGAGGTGGTGGGGTCAGCACCCTTGGAGGTGTCTAAGCAGAGACTGAATGAGGCACTTCGTGCCATGGTTTAGTTGATTAGTTAGGGTTGGGTGATCAGCTGGACTTGATGGTCTTGAAGGCCTCTTCCAACATGGTTGATTTTTGATTCTGGATCAGGCTGCCCAGAGCCCTGTCCAGCCTCACTCCAAATACCTCCAGGGCTGGGGCCCCAACCACCTCCCTGGGCAACCTGTTCCAGTGTTCCACCACCCTCAGGGTGAAGAGCTTGTTCCTCACATCCAATCTCAATCTGCTCTGCTCTAGTTGGAAGTCGCTGTCCCTGGTCCTGTCCCTGCAGGCCTCTGGAAAGTGATGAAGTAGAAGAGTGCTGAGGACAAACACCAACTTAGCACACACTTGGGGCAGCATTCACCTGCACAGCTCCAGGCCACATCTATCTTCCCTTGGCAGTGAAGCGAGGGGATGCAGAGCTGTGCCTGTCAGCCCCCACTGGAAATGTGCTGGGGGTGATTGAAGGGCTCACCTGAATATGCTGAAGTGGCAGACAGTGCTCCCTCTCTGTAATTTAGCATCAATAAATCAGCAGTTAAAAGGCAAACAATCCGAGGTGCCTTGAGTGCCTGCCATTAATTACGGTCGATCCTCGCTCAGGAGCCACCACCACCGAGTCGTCAATAAAACTAATCCTAATTAGGGCTTGACAAGTTTGCCAAATCATGCTGATGATTTATTTCAGCATGACAGGTTTGGAAACTCCAAGAGCTGCTCCTTTCCTTTCTTTTCCACTTCACAGATCTATCAGGCAGAGCCACAGTCAGAGATAAAGCAACACACAGAGAGTGCCACCTGAACCTCCAGGCAGAGGCAGAGCCAGTGCCAGAAGCCGCTCAGGGGCCACAAGAAGATGCAAAATTCTGTGTGCATAAGTGCAGTCTCAGCCTCACAGACTGCTGCCTTCCTCTCTCTCATTGGAGCAACTCACTCACAAATTCTCTGCTGTACTTCACCAGCAACTCTTCAGAAACCTGTTGGCTTACATCTGCTTTAAGCCAATCTCCTCCCACTTCCAGCCCCCTGCCCCGGGCAGGGACACCTCACACTGCAGCAGGCTGCTCACAGCCACCTCCAGCCTGGCTGCAAACACCTCCAGGCAGGAGGCTTCCACCACCTCCCTGGGCAACCTGTGCCAGGCTCTCACCACCCTCAGGGGGAACAACTTCTTCCTCACAGCCAATCTCAATCTCCCCACTTCTAGTTTTGCTCCATCCCCCCCAGTCCTATCCCTCCCTGGCACCCTCAAAAGTCCCTCCCCAGCTTTCTTGGAGCCCCCTGCAGAGACTGGAAGGCCACAATGGGGTCTCCTTGGAGCTTCTCCTCTCCAGACTGAAGAGCCTCTAACAAACTAAACTCACTCCCCGCCCCAGCTGGAGGCAGCTCCGCAGTGCTGATCCGCCGGCCAAGACGAAGGCTGCCGCTCACAGTTTTAAGCAGACAGACAGTTGCTCTCTCTGCACAACTGGCCTGGCACCTGCAAACTGATGCAGGCTGGTCCCTCGGGCCTGAAAGAGTTTCAGGAGAGTTGCACCAGGGCAGACCTCTTGCCCTGCCCCCTCTCCTGTGTGTACACATCGGTGTTGGATGTCACTCCCCCCTGGGTGCGCCTCGCAGGCATCACAGCGGCCCTGCCCGCTCCAGCCTGCAGACGGCCCCGACACGCCCACCCCCCCAACCACACAGTCCCTGGTTATCACTGGCCACTGGGGGACACTGAATCAAAACAACTACTGAATGTCATGTAAGGGGAGCAGCAGCTTTTTCACTGCCCTTGACTTCCGGACACGGGTACTTCATTGATGCAGTACCCCAGCACACCCCATTGCAGAGGACCATTGCGAGCAACAGGGAGTGCATTGACCCTAGCTTGGCAGTTTTAAGTCAGCCTTCAAGCCCTGACACCCTCAAAAGCCCCTCCCCAGCTTTCCTGTAGGGAAAGCACAGCCAAATGCACAAAGCAGCAGCAGAAGCCAGCAAGCTAAGCCCAAGCTCCCCACACCTGCACCACTCCAGTGGGAAAAAACAAGCCCCAAAGACAGAACCTGCAAGCAGCCACTGCAACAGCAAGCCTCTCATCTTGCAGTCTGCACTTGGAGCCCCACCACACTTTGCTCCAGCCAGCACTTTCATGCTGAGGCTGGCAGGATGGCTTTGAGTAACGGCAGGAGATCCAAGCCAGCCCCGGCAGCTGCCTGGACCTGCCATGAGTGAACCCTCGCAGGTTGTTCCCTACAAAGCACAGGACTCCTGTCAGCAGAGCAGGAACCACTCCATGCTCCCAGCCTGACACTGACTGACATACACCACTGGCTCTCACTCGAGAGGGGCACAGGGGGATGTGTGTGACCCCCACAAAAGGCAGTGCTGTCTTTTTACTGCCCCCACCTACAGTGGGATCGACTCTCTTTGCCTGACAATGAGTTTGGGGTGAACTGATCTTAATCCTGCCTGGGAGGGTACCTTGATCCCCTAATGAATATCTGAAGCTGACTTTGCTCTTCTCAGGAGTGGGAAACAGCATCCCTCACCCCCTGCAGTGACCACATAACCCTTGCACATTGCTTCACATACATGACTCAGTGAGCAGCACCCCTGGGAAGGAGCAGCTGTGACAACCCTGCAGCACAAGGGTCTCCCTTTTTCCATTTGTTAGCCTCTCCCTCCCTTCTGCCCTTCCATCCCTGCCAATCAGCAGCTGTATTATGTGCTGAAGCAAAAGGCTTTACATCCCTCACAGAGCCTCAAATAATCTACTGCAAATTGATGCTTGTATTCATCCAACTAACTTCCTTTGCACAAGGCCCACAGGCTCTGGCCTTGGTGAGAACTGGAAGCATTAGGTTTAATAAATGAATCCCAGGCACAGTATGGATTTTGCAGGACCCAACTGTGGGAGAAAGCAGAGCTGGCCATGGCCTCTATCAACACATGCAGAAGAAAAACTAAGTGGATTTGGGAAAGATATGGAACTGACACAGCCTGAAAGGGAGAAATAATGCAGTAGCAGGAGAATACACAAGTAAATCAGTGCTGTAGTGTCCCACAAAACAGAAACAACATGATTGATACAGCCTGAGCCTGAGCTGAGACATCCCAGTGCCAAGAGCAGGACAGCCAGAGTTTGTCTTTAATGTTTTTTAAGTAGCTACTGCTCCTAAGAGGAAACAGCTTGCCCTGGCCTGCCTACATTGTCAGACTCTCCTTTCACTGCCAAGAGCCCTCCAAAGCTCAGCCAGTCCAACCCCCTGCCAGAGCAGGAGCACCTACAGCAGGTCACACAGCAACACAGCCAGGCAGGGCTTGAAGAGCTCCAGAGAGGGAGACTCCACAACCCCCCTGGGCAGCCTGCTCCAGGGCTCTGGCACCCTCACAGGCAAAACATTTCCCTCCTCTTTCCATGGCACTTCCTCTGCCTCAGCTTCCCCACGCTGCCCCTTGTGCTGGCATTGGGCAGCCCCCAGCAGAGCCTGGCTCCAGCCTCTGGGCACTCCCCCTGCACATCTTGATCACCAGCAAGGAGCTCACCTCTCAGGCTCCTCCTCTCCAAGCTCCAGAGCCCTCAGCTCCCTCAGGCTCTCCTCATGAGGAGGATCTTCTACTCCCTTGATTATTTTCATGGCTCTGTGCTGGACTCTTTCAAGCAGTTCCCTGAGGTCCTTCTGGACCTGAGGGGCCCAGAACTGGACACAATATTCCAGATGTGGCCTCAGCAGGGCAGGGCAGAGGGGCAGGAGAACCTCTCTTGACCTCCTGACCACAGCCCTTCTAACCCACCCCAGGCTGCCCTTGGCCTTCTTGGCCACCAGAGCACATTGCTGGCTCATGGTCAACCTCCCATCCAGCAGGACCCCCAGGACCTTTCCCCTTCACTGCTCTCCAGCAGCTCAGTCCCCAACCTCTCCTGCTCCATGGGTGCAAGACTCTGCCCTTGTTGGATTTCATTACACAGACAGCTTATTTCCCAGGATTTGTGTCAAACCTGCCTGCAACAAAGAGCACTTCCAGCCACAGAAGAAAGCAGCAGCGGTCAGACAAGCCTTTGGTCCTGAGTCCAGCACTCAGAGATGGCTTAGATGCTGAGAAGAAATTCAGATTTTATAGAACTGGTGGATGGAAGCAGAGTGCAGCTTTCTCTGCAGAGAAATTGGCATGCTGCTGCTGCTGCCAGCCCAAGCTTTGAATCATTGTCTCTGGAAACCAGTTCAGGCTTTTCCCATTGACTCCACTGGGCATAGAATGGCACTTCAAAGAGCCTGGCTAGCTAAAGCTCTTAATTATCTATCTGTACCTGGAGATTATTCCTTGGGCTTTTCTCTGCCACTATTCCCTCCAGAAGCTTTTATTCTATCTCAGAAATCATTTAACAAAATAGTGCACAGCTCCTGCAGCACCACAGAAAGGCCAAATGGCTTCCTCAGCCAGTGGAAAGGCAATGGCAAAGGGTTCTGCTGCCCCTCACCCCATTCCCTTGGCATACACCAGCTTCTGCATCAGGGACCAGGCCAGATCTTCAAGGGACTGCAGCCATATCCTTATCATCAACCCTTCTCACTGCTTTCATGGCAGCAAGAGCTGGAAAAAAGGTCTCACAGAAAGAAAGAGAGAAAGAAAGGAAACTTGCCAGGCTGGGCAGATGGGCAGAGACCAAGGGCATGAGATCCAACACATCTGAGTGCTGGGTCCCACACCTTGGCCATAACAACCCCAGGCAGTGCTACAGGCTGGGGGCAGAGTGGCTGCAGAGCAGCCACACAGACAGGGACCTGGGGGTGCTGGGAGACAGCAGCTGAACATGAGCCTGCAGTGTGCCCAGATGGCCAAGAAGGTTAATGTCATCCTGGCCTGCATCAGGAACAGTGTGGCCAGCAGGAGCAGGGAGGTCATTCTGCCCCTGTACACTGCACTGCTTAGGCCACACCTTGAGTCCTGTGTCCAATTCTGGGCCCCTCAGTTTAGGAAAGATGTTGAGATGCTGGAAGGTGTCCAGAGAAGGGCAACAAAGCTGGGGAGGGGTCTGGAGCCAGCCCTGGAGGAGAGAGGCTGAGGGAGCTGGGGTTGCTTAGCCTGGAGAAGAGGAGGCTCAGGGGAGACCTTCTTGCTCTCTCCAACTCCCTGAAGGGAGGTTGTAGCCAGGAGGGGGTTGGTCTCTTCTCCCAGGCACCCAGTGCCAGAACAAGAGGACACAGTCTCAAGCTGTGCCAGGGGAGGTTTAGGCTGGAGATGAGGAAGAAATTCTTCATAGAAAGAGTAATTGGCCATTGGGATGTGCTGCCCAGGGAGGTGGTGGAGTCACCATCCCTGGAGGTGTTTAAGAAGAGCCTGGATGAGGCACTCAGTGCCGTGGTCTGGTGACCTTCTTGCTCTCTACAACTCCCTGAAGGGAGGTTGGAGCCAGGCAGAGGTTGGTCTCTTCTCCCAGGCAGCCAGCACCAGAACAAGAGGACACAGTCTCAGGCTGCACCAGGGCAGGTTCAGGCTGGATGTTAGGAGGAAGTTCTACACAGAGAGAGTGATTGCCCACTGGAATGGGCTGCCCGGGGAGGTGGTGGAGTCACCATCCCTGGAGGTGTTCAGGAGACTTGATGGGGTGCTTGGTGCCATGGGTTAGTTGTTTAGGTGGCTTGGATTGCTTGATGGGTTGGATGTGGTGATCTTGAAGGTCTCTTTCAACCTGGTGTATTGTATTGTAATGGATTGGATTGGATAGGGTTGGTTGGACTTGGTGCCCTTGGAGGTCTCTTCCAACCTGGCTGATCTGTGTGATTCTGTGTAACATCACTCAGCTGATTAACAACTTGCTAGCATGAGGACCAACCCAGCCCTTCACTTCCCCAGCTGCCTTAGCATCACCCCAGACACACTGGAAAGCTGGGATTCATTTCAGGGCTCATTTGCAAGGGAAACAGACTGCTGAGCTCCCTCTGCTTCTGTACAGAGCAAACCAGGTTTGAGAACAATGAAAGATTACCTTGTTGGCAGGGGGGAAATATGACTCTTAAAAAAGGAGCTGACAAAGAGCAGCACAATGTTTATAAATCTGGCTCAGAGAGATGCTGACTTCAGCCCATTGCTTTTTTGTGTGTTTTAGGGGATTCTGGACACTCTTGCATGAGCTACTGCCTCCTGCACTGTGGGGGCAAGCACTGGGGAGGTTAATTATTTGCTGGACAGGGTGGGGTTTTTCACTCCATGCATCTTTTCAAGAGCCAGTGTTCATCCTTGCAAAAGGCCCAAAGCCCACAGGCACCTCTGCTGGCAGCTGGTCCTACCCTGCCTCATTCCATCAGGCTGATTTGCAGCAGTATCCAGCGGCAGTGGCCACGCTGCTGTGGGAGGCAGGAACAAGGGCCAAAGGGCTGCACAGGCCAGACCTCCTGAAGCCAAGGTATGCTGTGACCACTCCTCAGCATACAGCCTGACAGGACCCAGCAGGGCAGAGCTCCCAGGCTTACAGACTCTCAGAGAGCACAGAGTCAAAAGCTGAGCTGAAGAGTTCTTCTCATAGTGATTATTTATTTCACCTGAGTCTACATCTGAGTACCTAAGACTTGGACCTCAAGTGAGCAATGCCAAGGAAATGCAAGTGCTGATGAGAAGACTGGTCTCCAGACTCAACTAGCCTGTTTCTCCTGCTAATGATATTTGTATTTACAGCTTGGGAAGCTCCTGAGGGGAAGAGTGCTGCACAGAGCCATGAGAACTTGAAGGGATGTCCCAAAGCCCCAGAGATTCCTCAGGTGCTAGTTGTAAAGAACAGAGAGTACAGAACTAACCAGGCTGGAAAAGACCTCAGAGATCATCCAGTCCAACCTACCACCCAACACCATCTCATCAACCAAACCAAGGCACTGAGTGCCTCATCCACCCAGGTGAGCTCAATTAGGTGCACCACATACCAGCAAGATTCCTGCCCATGGATCTCTCACACAACCATTAGCACTTCGGGTTCCTACCTACTGCACATGGCACAGCTAACAGCTTGTTTGTAACTTACTCAATGACACAAACCAGGAGCCAGTCAACAATACAGAGGGAAGGAGGACATAGAGCTGAAAATCACAGAACTCACAGAACTGTCAGGGTTGGAAGGGACCTCAAGGCTCAGCCAGCCCCAACCCCCCTGCCATGGGCAGGGACACCTCACACTGCAGCAGGTTGCTCACAGCCACCTCCAGCCTGGCTGCAAACACCTCCAGGGATGAGGCTTCCACCACCTCCCTGGGCAGCCTGTGCCAGGCTCTCACCACCCTCATGGGCAACAACTTCTTCCTCACAGCCAACCTGAATCTCCCCTCCTCCAGCTTGGATTCATCCCCTAGTCCCAGCACTACCCAATACCTGAAAAAGTCCCTCCCCAGCTTTCTTGGAGCCCCCTGCAGATCCTGGAAGGCCACAATGAGGTCTCCTCAGAGCCTTCTCTTCTCCAGCCTGCACAACCCCAACTCCCTCAGTCTGTCCTCACAGCAGAGCAGCTCCAGCCCTCTGCTCCTCCTCCTGGCCCTTCCCTGGTATCAGGAAAAATCTGGTTTAAAATTTGCCACAAGCACTGCTCCTGTTTTCACCATGAAAGCTTAGAGTGGCCAATTGAAAACAATTACTTAGTGGTTTCTGTTTTCTTCTATTCTTATGAATTATAAATCTCAGCAGAGTCAAAGCCAAGACAAAACACAAGCACAGTCAAGTGGTCAATAACTGAGGTCTGTTGCAAGACAATAAATGTGTTGCCTCTAGTTCAGCTTCTTCATTTATGTTTTACTACACCCATTTTCAATGTTACTTCTGTAAGGGCACTGAAATGGACATCTGTCAGCTACCAAACATTCTGCAGTTTAATACCACTGCAGAGGGAAACCAACTGTTGGCATCCCCCAGCTTCATATTTAAAAGTCCAGGGTAAAATTATTCACAGAGTGTGAGGGGCTGGGAGGGACCTCCAAAGCTCAGCCAGTCCAGCCCCCTGCCGGAGCAGGAGCACACAGGGCAGGTCAAACAGCAACACATCCAGGCAGGGCTTGAAGAGCTCCAGGGAGGGAGACTCCACAACCCCCCTGGGCAGCCTGCTCCAGGGCTCTGGCACCCTCACAGGCAAAACATTTTCCTCCTGGTTCCATGGCACTTCCTCTGCCTCAGCTTCCACCACTGCCCCTTGTGCTGGCATTGGGCAGCCCCCAGCAGAGCCTGGCTCCAGCCTCTGGGCACTCACCCTGCACATCTTGAGCAACAGCAATGAGCTCACCTCTCAGGCTCCTCCTCTCCAAGCTCCAGAGCCCTCAGCTCCCTCAGGCTCTCCTCATGAGGAAGATCTTCTACTCCCTTGATTATTTTCATGGCTCTGTGCTGGACTCTTTCAAGCAGTTCCCTGAGGTCCTTCTGGACCTGAGGGGCCCAGAACTGGACACAATACTCCAGATGTGGCCTCAGCAGGGCAGAGCAGAGAGGGAGAAGAACCTCTCTTGACCTACTGACCACAGCCCTTCTGACCCACCCCAGGCTGCCCTTGGCCTTCTTGGCCAGCAGAGCAGCAAGATGTTAGTTTTGAGTCAGTAAACACAACTGTGGGCTGAAATGCAAACAATGGGAATTGACAGAGCTCCTGCTTTGAAATCTCTGCTGGCAAATGATTCCTCTGCATGGGCAGGGCTGCAGAGCTCTTTCTCTCCCATTATGTTCTCACAGGAGAAAACCAAAACAGCTATTTTCTAGGTCCACTGAGGGTATGCAGATAATAGGCCTAGAGACAGCCACTGGATACATTTTACATTTGCTTCTTGTCAACTGCTACTTAAAAATAAATAGTATTATTTTTAACCATAAACTACAGGCACATTTTCCCAGCTGCTGGTCAGCAGGAAGGCTTTGAACACGTTCAGCCATCCCTCCACGCTCTCCTGCTGCCCAGACCAGAGAAGTCACTTCAGCAGCACTCACTGTTAATCTGTTCATAAATCAGATCTGCAAGCTGTAACAAGTTGTAAGACCTACAACCTCACCCTCAGCACTCCTTCAGCATGGCAAATGTTCCTGGTCACCAGCACATTCCCAGCCTTGCCCACTGACACAGGGGAATACATAAGGGAGGAAATGCAGCCTGACATTTTGAGTGCAATGTCAGACTTCCACTTCATATGCTGTGCCCTCCATATATTCAAGAGACAATACACAGAGTAAATTCAATGCCACAGCAGTGAAGAAAAAAACTAAGAGCACAAACGTTCTGCTGTGCAAAGTATCACAGAGCCACAGAGACATTCAGTGGGAAGAGCCTCAGGGTCACCCAGGCCAGCCCAGAGCCCTGCTCTGCAAGGCTCACCCCTAAACCACAGCCCAAGCCCCCAGCCAAACCACCTGCAAACACGCCAGGCTTGGGGACTCCACCACCTCCCTGGGCAGCACATTCCAAGCCCTCACCACTCTTGACATGAAAAAAGGTTTCCTCATGTCCAGTCTGAACCTCCCCAGGGGCAGCTTGAGGCCATTCCCTCTTCTTCTGTCACTACTGACCTGGGAGCAGAGACCAGCAGCAGCCTCTCCACAACCTCCTTGCAGGGAGCTGTAGAGAGCCAGGAGGTCTCCCCTCAGCCTCCTCTTTCCCACTAACCATCCCCAGCTCCTGCAGTTGCTCTTCAGCAGATTTCTTCTCCAGGCCCTTCCCAGCTCCCTTGCCCTCCTCTGCCCTGGCTCCAGCAC
>JAAWVA010001294.1:0-11388 GCA_015227895.2 Colaptes auratus | reverse complement strand
AGAGAGACGAGACTGAGAGTGGAGAGGAGGAAGAAATTGTTGAGAGTGAGGCTGGGGAGACTCTGCACAGGCTGCCCAGGGAGGCTGTGGCTGCCTCCTGCCTGGGGGTGTTCAGGGCCAGGCTGGATGAGGCCCTGAGCAGCCTGTGCTGGTGGGAGGTGTCCCTGCCCATGGCAGGGGCTGGAGCAGAGGGTCTCTGATTCTGTGCTTCTCTGAGCTCCCTGCCACAGGAGGAAGAATGTCTCCACTGTGGGGCTGCTGGAGGCCTGGGGCAGGCTGCCCAGGGAGCTTGTGGAGCCTCCTGTGGCACCTGCAGCCCCATCGGGCTGTGGCCTGTGTGCCCTGGGCTGGCTGCTGTGCCCTGGCAGGGGAGGTGGACTGGAAGCTCTCAGGAGGTCCCTTCCAACCCCTAACATCCTCTAATACCCAACCCAACCCACCCAACCCAAGCCCCTCCAGGGCTCTGTGCTTTGAGCTGAGGCCTCCTGCTGCCCACAGCCAGGGTGCCCCTGCTGCCACCCAGCCTGGCACCTGCCCCTGAGCCACCCTCAGCTGGCTCTGCTGCAGCAGCCAGCGGCACAGCCCAGCCCAGGGCTGCCCAGCCCTCTGCCAGGGGCTTCTGCAGGGGCTTGAGATGCTGCCACAGGGGCAGGGGCCACAGGGGCAGGGGCCACAGGGGCAGGGCAGGGGCCACAGGGGCAGGGGCAGGGGCCTCAGGGGCAGGGGCAGGTGCCACAGGGGCAGGGGCCACAGGGGCAGGTGCCTCAGGGGGCAGGTGCCTCAGGGGGCAGGTGCCTCAGGGGCAGGGGCAGGTGCCAGCAGCTCCCCCTCTGGGTGGCATGCAGCCATCCTGGCTGTGGGTTGCCCAAGCTGTGCTGAGCTCTGATGCCAGCTGTCCCAGGGCAAGCTGAGCTCTGCAGCTCTGCCCTGAGTCCCCTGCCCAGCTCCAGGGGCAGAGGTGGTGCCAGGCTGCAGCGGGCCTGGTGCTGCAGCGGGGCAGAGGATGTCCAGCTGAGGAAGCTGCCGGCTGCAGGGGAAGCAGAGGGTCAGAGGAGGGTAGGGGCTGGCAGGGCCCTGTGGAGCCCAGTGAGTGCCACCCCCTGCCAAGCTGGCTCCCCCCAGGCGCAGCAGAAGGTGCTGTGCCCAAGCTGGAGCCATCTCCTGCTCTAAGGCCTCTCCTTCCCTGCCCCAGTGCGGGAGCCGTGGTTGAGGTGCTGCCCAGCTTCACTCCTGCTGCTGATCCACTTTCTCCCCTCTGCTGCCCAGCTTCGCTCCTGCTGCCGATCCACTTTCTCCCCTCTGCCCCTCGGGCGGGCAGCGCTTCGGCTGCCTGCACACCTGCCCCGGCTCTCCGAGCCCCTGCTGCCCCGGGGGAGGTGTGTGCCCAGCGCAGCAGCCCCGATTGCCTGGGCTGGGGCTTCCCAGGGCAGGGGAGCCCAGGGCCTGGGGCGCTCAGCAGCGCAGAGGGAGCCTGGCGCCGGGGCCAGGCACTGCGGGGCTCGGAGATCCTGCTGCAAGGCTCTGACCCTGAGCCTCTGCTGCTCAGGGCCGGCCCTGCCCCGCTCAGGCCCCGCTCGCTGAGGCGCCTGCCGCAGCCCAGGGCGGCTCGGCACAGCCAGGGCTGCTCCCAGCAGGCAGAGCCTGATGGGGACAGATCCTGCCGAGGGCTGGGCTGCAGGAAGCCTCTGCCTGAGACCTGCTCCTGGGCACAGCAAGGAGTCACAGAGTCGAATCACAGAGTCAGTAAGGCTGGAACAGACCTCAGAGATCACCAAGGCCAAGCTGCCACCCAGCACCTCCTGACAGCTCAGCCATGGCTCCAAGGGCCACATCCAGTCCCCTCTGGAGCACCTCCAGGGATGGGGACTCCACCACCTCCCTGGGCAGCACATTCCCATGGCCAAGCTCTCTTGCTGGGAAGAACTTTCTCCTCACCTCCAGCCTAAACCTCCCCTGGCACAGCTTGAGACTGTGTCCTCTTGTTCTGGTGCTGGGTGCCTGGGAGAAGAGCCCAACCCCCACCTGGCTACAACCTCCCTGCAGGGAGCTGGAGAGAGCAATGAGGTCTCCCCTGAGCCTCCTCTTCTCCAGGCTAAGCAACCCCAGCTCCCTCAGCCTCTCCTCCCAGGGCTGTGCTCCAGACCCCTCCCCAGCTTTGTTGCCCTTCTCTGGACACCTTCCAGCCTCTCAGTGTCCTTCCTAACCTGAGGGGCCCAGAACTCCTCCAGTGCATTTGTTCAGAGTAACTTCAGTTCTCCTTTTACACCCAAGAGGGACTGATTCACATTTCCCTATGTCTCTGCTCAAAATCTGCACCTCCATTTTCAGGGCCCAGCCTCAATCCACCACAGCCTTGCTGAGCCTCCCGAGGCTGTGCTGGGCCCAGCCCTGCAGCCTGCCCAGGTCCCTCTGGATGGAGCCTTCCCCCAGCTGCCCGCAGCAGCACACAGCTTGGTGCTGAGCAGCCTCAGTGCCGCTGTCCAGCTCTGGCCCCGCAGCATGGGAGGGACGGAAGGGACCTCTGGAGCTCGGCCAGCCCAAGCCCCTGCCAGAGCAGGGCCCCCAGGGCAGGGCCCCCGAACGCAGCCAGCTGGGGCTGGGAGTCTCCAGAGGAGGCTCCAGCAGCTCTGGGCAGCCTGCTCCAGGCTGCGGCAGCCTCACACCCAGGAAGCCTCAGGCTGAGGTGGAACCTCCTGGGCTCCAGCTGGCAGCCAGGGCTCCCTCCTGCTCCTTCTGCACTCCTGGTTCTTGGCTCCCACTTCAGTCTTGAAGAAGGAGCTTCCACTCCCAGCCCTTAGAGCTCCCTGCCCCATCCCTGCCCCAGGCATCCCCCAGGACGCACTGCCTGCCAGGGCAGGCTCTCTGCTGACAGGGGAAGGAGGCCCCTGCTCTGGTACCTACCTGCTGACGAGATCTTTGTGCAGGGTGAGGAGAGCCAGGACCACCCTGGGCACCTGGAATCCTTTCTCCAGCTCTGGAGCCCTCAGCACAGCCAGGGAGCTGCTGCAGCAGGGCCAGGGGAGGCCACAGCAGTGCTGGCAGGGCTGGAAGCCCTCTGCTGGGAGCCAGGCTGAGAGAGTTGGCCTTGGGCAGCCTGCAGAGGAGAAGGCTGCAGGAGACCTGCTGGTGGCCTTGCAGTGCTGCAAGGGCTGAGCAGAGAGCTGGGGACAGAGTTTGGAGCAGGGCCTGGCACAGCTTGAGACTGTGTCCTCTTGTTCTGGTGCTGGGTGCCTGGGAGAAGAGCCCAACCCCCACCTGGCTCCAACCTCCCTTCAGGGAGTTGCAGAGAGCAATGAGGTCTCCCCTGAGCCTCCTCTTCTCCAGGCTAAGCAACCCCAGCTCCCTCAGCCTCTCCTCATAGGGCTTGTCTTCCAAACCCCTCCCCAGCTTTGTTGCCCTTCTCTGGACACGCTCCAGCAAGACAACATCTTTCCTAACCTGAGGGGCCCAGAGCTGTCCTTCCTGAACTGAGGAGCCCAAGGGCACTGCCACAGCCTGTGCCACACCTTGGGGGGCAGGAAGGCAGCAGTGGCAGCTGTGGGGAGGATCAGCCAGGACTGGGGACCCTCAGGTGCTCCCCAAGGGATTGCAGCCCATGGAGGGCATCTTCAGCAGCCAGCTGAGGGATCCCTCTCTGTGATGTCTGCACAGTCCTGGCAGTCAGGGGAGGTCCTTGGAGACAGGAAAGGGAGAAGCACCACAGCCATGGCTGGAAAGGAGCCCAGCAGCTACCAGCCTGCCAGCATCAGCTCTGAGTCTGGGAAGGTCAGGGACCAGACCCTCCCAGAAGCTCTGCTGAGGCCCATGGAGAGCAGGGAGGTGACTTGAGAGCTTCACCAAGGGCAAGTCCTGCCTGGCCAGCCTGCTGTGATGGAGTGGCTACAGCAGTGGCCAAGGGAAGAGCTCTGGATGCCACTTTCTGGAATTCTGGAAGGCCTTTGCCAGGGTCCCCCCCAAGGGAGCTGCTTGTACTGCCTTCCAGGAGCCAAAAGCATCCCCTGACCCTGCACCAAGCCAAGGAGGAGGCTGTGCTCCCTCAGCTCAGGCACTCAGAGCACAGGGCCACCCAGATGCCCCCCAGGCTTGCAGCAGAGCTGTGCTGGTGCCAGCACTTTGGTTTCCTTGTTCACAGGCTGGGGGTGTCTCCCAGAGAGACTCTGGGGGTTCACAGCAGGGCTGGGCTGGAAGGGAGCTCCAAGCTCAGCCAGCCCCAGCCCCTGCCATGGGCAGGGACCCCTCCCCCCAGCACAGGCTGCCCAGGGCCTCATCCAGCCTGGTCCTGTACACCTCCAGGCAGGAGGCAGCCACAGCCTCCCTGGGCAGCCTGGGCCAGAGTCTCCCCAGCCTCACTGCCGACTATTTCTTCCTCCTCTCCAGACTCAGCCTCCCCTCTCCCAGCTCAAAGCCATTGTCCCTCAGCCTGGCACTCCCAGCCCTTGTCCAGAGTCCCTCCCCAGCTCTCCTGGAGCCCTTCAGGCACTGCAAGGCTGCTCTGAGCTCTCCCTGCAGCCTTCTCTTCTCCAGGCTGCACAGCCCCAGCTCTCCCAGCCTGGCCCCACAGAGAGCTTCTCAATGTGAGTCAAAGTTTTCCTGGGTCTAGTTCAGCTTCAGGAGATCAGCTTCAGGAGGTAGTGCTAGGACTCGGGGGAATGGACTGAAGCTGGAGGTGGGGAGATTCAGGCTGGGGGGAGGAGAAGTTCTTCCCCATGAGAGGGTGAAGCCCTGGAATGGGTTGTGCAGGGAGGTGGTTGAGACCCGTCCCTGGAGGTGTTTAAGGCCAGGCTGGATGAGGGGCTCTGGCCAGGCTGATCTAGTGTGGGGTGTCCCTGCCCATGGCAGGGGGGCTGGAACTGGCTGATCCTTGGGGTCCCTTCCAACCCTGACTGCTGCTGTGATACTCTGATACTGTGATGAGATCACATCCTGCCTTGGAGAGGACAAAGCCCTGTGCCTGGCCCAAGAGCTTCCCTCTCCTCACAGCCTAGGGATTCACAGCAGCCTGTGAGGAGGAGGAGGATGAACACAGTGACTCAGAGAAGAGGTTTCCTGACTGCATCTTCTCATTGCTGCTTCTTTTCCTGCCAGGTGCAGTGCCAGCAGAACAAAGGCAGCTGCCAGGCTGCTGCGGTGCCCCAGCCCTGGGCTCACCCCCACTCCCTCCCAGCCCGGCCTCAGCCCCGGGGATGAGGTCCTGAGCAGCTGCTGTGGCTGCAACTCTTCCTGCAGCATCTTCTGAACACACTGACTGCCAGCACCTGACAGCAGCAGGCTCCCCCTGGACCCAGAGGAGCCTTGCTGATGACAAAGCCCTCCCAGCTCTCCCAGCCCAACCATTCCCTGCCTCTGCCAACCCTGGCCCTCAGCGCCACAGCTCTGCCTCTGGGAAGCACTGCCAGGGATGGGCACTCAGGCACCTCCCTGGGCAGCCTTGGAGAAACCTTTCAGGGAAGAAGTTTCTCCTCATGTCCAACCTGAACCTCTTCTGGGCAACCTGAGGCCATTTACTCTCCTGTAGCTGCAGCTGGAACACCCCCAGGGCCCTGCCCCAGCAGTACCTGGCACTTCAGAACAGATGTGGACTACAGCTGGCACTGTACAGCTGGGGAGGCAGGCTGTGGATGTGGTCTGCCTGGACCTCAGCAAGGCCTTTGACACCATCCCCCACAGCAAGCTCCTGGCCAAGCTGTCAGCCCCTGGCTGGGACAGCAGCACTCTGAGCTGGGGTAGGAACTGGCTGGAGGCTGAGCCCAGAGAGTGGTGGTGAATGGTGCCACAGCCAGCTGGCAGCCAGGCCCCAGTGGTGTGCCCCAGGGAGCAGTGCTGGGCCCCAGCCTGTTCAATGTCTTCATTGATGATCTGGATGAGGGCATTGAGACAGGCATCAGCAAATGTGCAGCTGACCCCAAGCTGGGGGCAGGAGTTGATCTGCTGGAGGGCAGGAGAGCTCTGCAGAGGGACCTGGACAGGCTGGACAGATGGGCAGAGGCCAAGGGCAGGAATTGAACACATCCAAGTGCCAGGGGCTGCACATTGGCCACAGCAGCCCCAGGCAGTGCTACAGGCTGGGGGCAGAGTGGCTGAGAGCAGCCAGGCTGAGAGGGACCTGGGGGTGCTGGTTGATGGGAGGCTGAACAGGAGCCTGCAGTGTGCCCAGCAGCCAAGAGGGCCAATGGCATCCTGGCCTGCATCAGGAGAGTGTGGCCAGCAGGAGCAGGAGGTCATTCTGCCCCTGGACACTGCACTGGTTAGGCCACACCTTGAGTCCTGTGTCCAGCTCTGGGCCCCTCAGGTTAGGAAGGAGGTGAGCTGCTGGAAGGTGTCCAGAGAAGGGCAACAAAGCTGGGGAGGGGTCTGGAGCACAGCCCTGTGAGGAGAGGCTGAGGGAGCTGGGGTTGCTTAGCCTGGAGAGGAGGAGACTCAAGGGTGACCTTCTTGCTCCCTCCAACTCCCTGCAGGGAGGTTGTAGCCAGGCAGAGGTTGGTCTCTTCTCCCAGGCAGCCAGCACCAGAACAAGAGGACACAGTCTCAGGCTGTGCCAGGGGAGGTTTAGGCTGGAGGTTAGGAAGAAGTTCTACACAGAGAGAGTGATTGCCCATGGGAATGTGCTGCCCAGGGAGGTGGTGGAGTCACCTTCACTGGAGGTGTTCAGGAGGAGCCTTGCTGGGGTGCTTGGTGCCATGGGTTAGTTGTTTGGGTGGGTTGGATTGGTTGGTGGGTTGGATGCGATGATCTTGAAGGTCTCTTCCAACCTGGTGTATTGTGTTGTGTTGTGTTGTGTTGTGTTGTGTTGTGTTGTGTTGTGTTGTGTTGTGTTGTGTTGCAAAGCCAAGGCACTCCCTGTGGCATCTGCCCCAGCCTGGCAGGCAGGGCAGCCCCTGGAGCCTGGGGGAAGGGAAACAGCAGAGGGTGGGCTGATGGGGAGAAGAGATCCCTGCGTTCATAGCTTCACAGCAGGGTTGGGCTGGAAGGCAGCTCAAAGCTCAGCCAGCTCCAAGCCCTGCCATGGGCAGGGGACACCTCCCCCCAGCACAGGCTGCTCAGGGCCTCATCCAGCCTGGTCCTGAACACCTCCAGGCAGGAGGCAGCCTCAGCCTGCCTGGGCAGCCTGCACAGCAAAGGCTCACCTCCTTGCAAAACCTCCTGCACTGAGGAGATCCATTCCACTGGGCTCTGCAAACAGAGACCATAGAGGAAAAGGAAATCCCTACCCTAATAGTCCCTGGCTATGAGCAGGCTGTTTGCTATCCCCCTGGCAGTGCCACCCCAGGCTGGAGCAGCAGAGGGCCAGGGCACGAGATGGCTGCAGCCAGTGATTCACAGAGCCACAGATTGCACTGGGGTGGAAGGGACTCTCAAGAGGCATCCTGTCCACCCCCCCTGCCATGGGCAGGGACCCCTCCAGCCAGAGCAGGCTGCCCAGGGACACAGCCAGGCTGAGCCTGAATGGCTCCAGGCATGGAGCCTCAACCACCTCCCTGGGCAGCCTGGGCCAGAGTCTCCCCAGCCTCACTCTCAGCAATTTCTTCCTCCTCTCCACTCTCAGTCTCCTCTCTCCCAGCTCAAAGCCATTGTTCCTCAGCCTGGCACTCCCAGCCCTTGGCCAGAGTCCCTCCCCAGCTCTCCTGGAGCCCTTCAGGCACTGCAAGGCTGCTCTGAGCTCTCCCTGGAGCCTTCTCTTCTCCAGGCTCAACGCAATGATCTCGAAGGTCTCTAGGCAGAGCCTGGATGAGGCCCTTGGTGCCATGGTTGAGTTGATCAGATGGTGCTGGGGGAGAGGTTGGACTGGATGAACTCAGAGGGTCTTTTCCAACCTGGTCAATTCTGTTCTATTCTATTCCATTCCAACCAGGTCTATCCTACCCTATCCTACCCTATTCTATTCTATTCTATCCTATCCTATCCTATTCATTCCATTCTATTCTACTCTACTCTACTCTACTCTCCCAGACTGGCCCCACAGGGGAGGTTCTGCAGCCTCTGCTCATCTCTGTGGCCTCCTCTGGAGCCTCTCCAGCAGCTCCAGG
Organism: Colaptes auratus; assembly: GCA_015227895.2. Classification (NCBI taxonomy): domain Eukaryota; kingdom Metazoa; phylum Chordata; class Aves; order Piciformes; family Picidae; genus Colaptes; species Colaptes auratus. Next base: position 3,364 of record JAAWVA010001294.1, on the reverse strand, counting down.
TCCTTCTTGTGCTGGGGGCCCAGAGCTGGAGGCAGTGCTGCAGGTGGGGGCTGAGCAGAGCAGAGCAGAGGGGCAGAATCCCCTCCCTGTGCTGCTGCTCTCCCTGCCCTGGCTGCAGGCTCGCCCTCAGCTGGCTCTGGGCTGCAGATGTGGTCTCAGCAGGGCAGAGCAGGGGCAGAATCTCAGCCTGCTGGCCACGCTGCTCTGCATGCAGGCCAGGATGCTGCCTGTGTGGAACAGTTCAGGTCTCCCTTTCTCAAGAAAGAAAACCTGGGGAGGAAAACCCAGGGTGCTGAGAGGGTCCTGGAGCCTGTCTTTAATGAGAGGAGACTTTGAGCCTGGCTTGCATGACTTAGCAAAATACCTGCTGAGAGGAGATGGCAGTGAGCCCTACAAAGACATCAGCAATGCAAGCAGCAGAGGGGGAGAGCTACTTGCAGCTGAAATCTAATGTGGCAAAAGGAAAAGCAGGTAGAAGCCAGCAGTGCCCACCTGGGACCTGTGAAGGAGGAGGTGTGCAGGGCTCAGAGAGAGGCTTTGGAGCAGCCTGGCAGAAGCAGGAGGCAGTGAGAGGCAGGCAGCTACATGGCCCTGCTGTGGTGAGAGCTGCAGCAGCAGAGCACTGCCTGCTCTGCCCAGGAGGCTCTTCCTGCTCCTGTGCCCCTGGGGTACTCCAGGGGAATTCTGAAACCACAGAGCCACAGAACTGTTTGGGTTGGAGAAGGCCTCCAAGCTCAGCCAGTCCAACCATCACCCAGCACCACCCTGGCCCAGCTGCCATGGCCACAGGAACCCCTCCAGCCATGGGGACCCCACCACCCCCCTGGGCAGCCTCTGCCAGGCCCTGACCACTCTGGCACCAAAGAAATGTTTCCTCCTCTCCAACCTCAGCCTCCCCTGGCACAATTCCAGGCCAGTTCCTCTCCTTCTCTCCCCTGAGCCTGGGGAGCAGAGCCCAGCCCCCAGCTGCCTGCAGCCTCCTCTCAGGGAGCTGCAGAGAGCAAGGAGGTCTCCCTCAGCCTCCTCTGCTCCAGGCTCAACCCCCCCAGCTCCCTCAGCTGCTCCTCCCCAGCCCTGCTCTCCAGACCCTTCCCCAGCTCTGTTGCCCTTCTCTGGCCCTGCTCCAGCCCTCAAGGTCCTTCTGGGAGTGAGGAGCCCAGAACTGAACCCAGCCCTCAAGCTGTGCCCTCCCCCAGTGCCCAGCCCAGGGGCACCATCCCTGCCCTGCTCCTGCTGCCCACAGCATTGCTGCTCCAGGCCAGGCTGCTGCTGCCCTTCTTGCCCCCCTGGGCACTGCTGGCTCCTCTCCAGCTGCTGGCACCCAGCACCCCCAAGGGCTTTTCTGTCAGGCAACTTTCCAGCCACTGTGCAGGTGGCAAGAGCACTTAGCTATGAATTAATACTATTAATTACTAACTGGCATGAGTGGCTATTGCTCCTGGATGGATGAAAGCAGTAGGACAGGTGAAGCTCTCCTTTCTAAGGTAAGTCCCCAGCTGAAGGTGTTTTCCAGCTGGGTTTGGCTTCCAGAGAGGGTTTCACCCCATGGCTGCAGCAAAGCCTTGCCTCCTGGCCCAGGCACTGTGTGGAGAACCTGCCCCAGGCAGGGCAGAGGCAGCCCCAGCAGCCCTGAGAACCTGCAGGCTCTGCTGGGAAGCCCAAGCTGAGAACAAGCTGAGTGCAGCCTCAGCAGGTTTGCTGATGGCACCAAGCTGTGTGGTGCAGCAGACAGCTGGAGGGAAGGATCCATCCAGAGGGACCTGGGCAGGCTGGAGAGGTGGGCACAAGCCAACCTCAGGAGCTTCAACAAGACCAAGGGCAGGGTCCTGCAGCTGGGGGGAGGCAACCCCAGGCACAAATGCAGGCTGGGCAGGGACTGGCTGGGGAGCAGCCCTGAGGAGAGAGCCTTGGGGGTGCTGGGGGAGGAGAAGCTCCCCAGGAGCTCTCAGGGTGCACTTGCAGCCTGGAAAGCCAAGCAGAGCCTGGGCTGCAGCAGGAGAAGTGTGGCCAGCAGGGCCAGGGAGGGGATTCTGCCCCTCTGCTCAGCCCTGGGGAGACCCCACCTGGAGTACTGCCTCCAGGTCTGGAGCCCCTGTGACAAGAGGGATCTGGAGGGGCTGGAAGGTGTCCAGAGCAGGGCCAGGAGGAGGAGCAGAGGGCTGGAGCAGCTCTGCTGTGAGGACAGACTGAAGGAGTTGGGGCTGTTCAGGCTGGAGAAGAGAAGGCTCCCAGGGGACCTCATTGTGGCCTTCCAGGATCTGCAGGGGGCTACAGGAAGGCTGGGGAGGGACTGCTCAGGATCTCAGGCAGTGCTAGGACTAGGGGGAATGGACTGAAGCTGGAGGTGGGGAGATTGAGGCTGGAGGGGAGGAGGAAGTTCTTCCCCATGAGAGTGGTGAAGCCCTGGAATGGGTTGTGCAGGGAGGTGGTTGAGGCCCTGTCCCTGGAGGTGTTTCAGGCCAGGCTGGATGAGGCTCTGGCCAGGCTGCTCTAGTGTGGGGTGTCCCTGCCCATGGCAGGGGGGCTGGAACTGGATGATCCTTGGGGTCCCTGCCAACCCTGACTGATGCTGTGACACTATGAACACTGCCAGCGTGTCCTGGCCACACTGAGCCCTGCCTGTGCTCTCCCCCAAGGCAGGATGTGACTCCTGGAGAGAGGTCCCAGCAGCCCCAGGCTTATTAATTTGCAGATCCCTCAGCGACCTTCGCTCAGGGCCGGGAGTGCTGCCAGCACAATTACAGCAACTCAGAGCAGGGCAGAGCAAAGCTCCTGCCTCCAGCCTGACATCCTGCCAGCTTGAGAGGATCCCAGAGTCATGGAAATTATTGGGGTTGGAAAAGGCCTCCAAGCTCATGCAGTCCAACCCCAGCCCAGCCCCACCGTGGCCACCAAACCCTGGCCCCAGGGTTCTGGAACCCCTCCAGCCATGGGGACTCCACCACCCCCCTGGGCAGCCTCTGCCAGGCCCTGACCACTCTGGCACCAAAGACATTTGGCCTCCTCTCCAGCCTCAGCCTCCCCTGGCACAATTCCAGGCCAGTTCCTCTTCCTTCTCTCCCTGAGCCTGGGGAGCAGAGCCCAGCCCCCAGCTGCCTGCAGCCTCCTCTCAGGGAGCTGCAGAGAGCAAGGAGGTCTCCCTCAGCCTCCTCTGCTCCAGGCTCAGCCCCCCCCAGCTCCCTCAGCTGCTCCTCCCCAGCCCTGCTCCCCAGACCCTTCCCCAGCTTGGTTATCTTTCCCCTGCTCAGAGATGGAAAGCTGCATCTCTCGTCGGAGGGATTCCGGTCAGTGCAGGCTGGGTGAGCTGCCCCCAGCTCATCAGCCCTGGGAGGCTGGAGAGGGCTCTGGGCAACCTGAGCCAGGG
>JAAWVA010001293.1:0-11440 GCA_015227895.2 Colaptes auratus | reverse complement strand
CCCTCGCTCTGCGCCTAGCAACTTTTTCCTTTCCTCCTCTCTTCCTTTCTTCCTCCTCCTCCTTCTCCTCCTCCTCCTCAGCTTCTCTCTCTCCCTCCCTTCCCTCACCGCGCGCCGCTTCCGCTTCCGGTGCGGCCTCGGCAGAGGCTTCCGGGTCTCGGAGAGCGACTTCCGGTCTGGCCGCCGAGACTTCCGGCGCCGCCACCCTATCAGCATCCGGGACCTGCGGGGCGGCTTCCGGCGCCGCGGCCGGGAGGGCTCCGCAGGGGCAGCGCTGGGGAAGGGGAGAGGGCGCAGGGGAGCGCCCCCTGGCGAGGGGGGAAGGGGCGGGGCGGGGCGCGAGGCCTGCGTGGGGACCACTGTGGGGCTGGCAGGGGGCAGAGGCCAAAAGGCTTCGGGGGAGAGCGGCAGGAGAATTGCAATACGAAGGATTGGGGCGGGTCTGGGCGGGGCTGGGGAGGGGAGCTCGGAGGGCTGCACCCTGCCCGGGGGCAGCTGAGCCTTACTTCCATCTCTGCCATTTCCCAGCTCCTGCTGCTGCCACTTCCACTGCAGGTTCCCCTCCCCCTCTGCCCCCCCCCCCGGATTTTGGGTTAAGAAAAGCTAAAAAGAGACAAAATTAACCAAAAAGTGTTTAATTAAGGCAGGGGAGGGCAAGGGTTGGGGACCCCTCCCTGGCTTGGGACCGCCCCCTTTAGTGACATCATAAATAGGGAGGGGAAGGGAGAAAGGGGGAGGGGGAACCCCTCAGACCCCTCCCCATTCAGCCTCCTTTCCCCCCCCCACCTACCTCAGGGCTCAGATTTTGGGGGGGGTTGGGCTTGGGGAGGGTCTCTTCTATCCCCTCCCCCTCTATGTGATGTCATCAGGAGGGGGGAGGAGTCTCTGCAAGGGTGGGGGAGGGGCAGCTCCTTTGCTTCCTTACCCTTCCCCCTCCAAGTTCAGAGATAGGGGTCCGGGGGGGTCACCAAAGCTGCGGGTGGGGGAGAGGGTCCCTGGGGGTTCCCCCCTTGATGATGTCACCAAGAGGGGGGAGAAGCCTCTGCTGGGGTTGAGGAGGGGCAGCTCCTTTGCCTCTTTTCTCCTTCCCCCTTTAAGAGCAGAGCTCGGGGTGGGGTCGGGGGTGGGGTCAGGAGGGGTCTCTGAGCTCCTGGGGGTGTCCCCCCATTGATGACATCACCGGGAGGGGGAGGGGCCTCGCGATGAAGAGCAATTAGCAGGGGAGGGGCAGCTCCATTGTCTCTTTTCCCCTCCCCCCTTAAGAGCAGAGCTCGGGGGTGGGGGCCGAGAGGGGTCCCTCCCTTGCTGACATCATCAGGAGGGGGGAGGAGCCTCTGTCAGGACAGGGGCGGGGCACCCCCGTAAGTCTTTCCAAGGGCGGAGCCCGGGGGCGGGGGCAGGGGGCGGGGGGTACCCCGGGGTCAGCCCCAGTTGATGAGGTCGTCGCTGGGGTCGGGGTCAGGGCCCTGGTCACCACCCCGGTGCCGATGGTCCGGGACCGTCGCGGAGGGTGAAGCGCTGGCCCCGCTCCAGCACCATCGGCTGCCGCAGCAGCAGCGTCAGCCCCGTGTCCCTCCCCGGGCATCACCAGTCCTGCTGGCACACGGCGGCGCTGGGGGGCGGGGAGGCGGGGAGGGGGGGCGGGGAGGGGGCGGGGAGGGCGGGCCGGGGCTGAGGGTTGGGTCCTGGAGCAGGATGTGGGGCAGGGAGCTGTGGGGCAGGGATCTATGGGGCAGGGATGTGTGGGGCAGAGAGGTCAGGTTGGGACTGAGTTCTGGATCTTTAGAGAGGTCCTGGAGCAGGACCTATGGGGCAGGGAGGTCAGGTTGGGGCTGAGGGTTGGATCCTGGAGCAGGATGTGGGGCAGGGAGCTTTAGGGCAGGCAGCTGTTGGGCAGGGATCTGTGGGCAGGGATGTGTGGGGCAGGGAGGTCAGGTTGGGGCTGAGGGTTAGATCCTGGAGCAGGATGTGGGGCAGGGAGCTTTAGGGCAGGCAGCTGTTGGGCAGGGATCTGTGGGGCAGGAAGGTCAGGTTGGGGCTGAGGGTTGGGTTCTGGAGCAGGCTGTGGGGCAGGGATCTATGGGGCAGGGATGTGTGGGGCAAGGAGGTCAGGTTGGGGTTGAGTTCTGGGTCCTTAGGTCCCGGAGCAGGATGTGGGGTTGGGAGCTGTGGGGCAGGGACCTATGGGGGAGGGATGTGTGGGGCAGGGAGGTCAGGTTGGGGCTGACTTCTGGGTCTTTAGAGAGGTCCTGGAGCAGGACCTATGGGGCAGGGAGGTCAGGTTGGGGTTGAGGGTTGGGTCCTTAAGAGAAGTCCTGGAGCAGGATGTGTGGCTGGGAGCTATGGGGCAGGGGCTATGGGGCAGGTGTGGGTAGCTATGGGGCAGGGGAGGGTTGATATGGGGGCAGGGAGTTGGGTAAGAGGGGTTGGAATGGGGCAGGGAAGTCAGGCTGGGGCTGAGGGTTGGGTCCTGGAGCAGGATGTGGGGCTAGGAGCTATGGGGCTGGGAGCTATGGGGCAGGGAAGCTATGGGGCAGGTGTGGATTACTATGGGGCAGGTGTAGGTTACTATGGGGCAGGGGGAGGTCGCTATGGGGCAGGGAGGTCAGGATGGGGGCAGTTGGGGCTGAGTTTTGGGTCCTTGGAGAGGTCCTGGAGCAAGATGTGGGGCTGGAAGCTGTGGGGCAGGGATCACTGGGGCAGGGCTGTGTGGGGCAGGGCTCTGTGGGTCAGACCTTGCCGGGGGGCAGCAGCACCCTGCAGGAGATGTCCCAGGTCTGGGAGAACATCACAGGGCTGAAGTGAGCCACAAAGGGCTTGTGGCGACCTCCCTCCTGCGGGCTCAGCACATACACCTGGGGCGACCCACAAGCGACCCCCAGACCCATAAGTGCCTCATAAGTGATTCACAGTGACCCACGAGTGACTCACTGTGCCCCACAAGTGACCCCCAAGTGGTCCCCAGCCCCGTAAGTGGCTCACAAGTGACTCCCAAGTCACCCCCAGACCCGGTAAGTGTTCCCCAAGTGACCCCCAAATGACTCAGTGACCCCTAAGTGACTCCCCAAGTGGTCCCCAGCCCCATAAGTGTCTCACAAGTGAGCCCTAAGTGACCCACAGACCCCTAAGTCTTCCCCAAGTGACCCCCAAGTCACTCCCAGTCCCATGAGTGAGCCCCCAGTGACCCATTCCCTGCCCCTCCTCCCCCTTCACTCCTCCTCCCCTCCCCATCCCTCCTCCTCCTTCCCCCCCACAACCCCTCCCCTCCCCCACCCCTCCCAGCCTCCCTGCCCCTCCCCCACCTGTGCCTCCACCCTGCGGTGGGTGCTGAGGCTCCCAGGCTGCCCCAGGACCATTCCCCTCCTCAGGTCCTCCCTCTTGAGGCCTCTCAGCAGGGCCCCAAGGTTGTCTCCGGCCTCTGCCCGCTCCAGGCTCTTGTGGAACATCTCAATGCCTGCAGGGGGGAGGGAGAGAGATGGGGCAGGATGTGGGGCAGGGAGGGGTGAGAATGGGGGGAAATGATGGGCAGGATGTGGGGCAGGGAGGGGGAAGGAGTGGGGCAGGATGTGGGGCAGGGAGGGGCACAAGTGGGGCAGAAAAGGGCCAGTGTGGGGCAGTTTGGGTCTATTTTGGCTCACTTTGGGCCACTTTGAGCCCTTCCCAGCTCACTTGTGGGTCGCTATGGGTCCCTATGGCTCTCTGTGTCCCTGTTGGTCACTCTGGGTCACTTCTGGTCCACCTGGGACCATTTCTGAGCCATTTGGGGACACTTTAGGCCCTTCCCAGCTCACCTGTGGGTCGCTACGGGGCAGCTAGGGGTCCCTGTGGGCCTCTATAGTTCACTTTGGCTCATTCTGGGTGCTTCTTGACTATTTTTAGGCCATTCCGGGCCGCTTTGGTCCCTTCCCAGCTTACTTGTGGGTCAGGATGGGGCAGCTGTGGCTTGCTATGGGTTCCTGTGGGTCTCTATAGATCACTTTGGTCCATTCTGGGTCACTCTGACTCCTGTTAGGTCACCTTTAGCTCCTTTCGATCCATTTCGGGGCCATACTGGGCCACTCTGGGCCCTTCCCAGCCCACTTGTGGGTCGCTGTGGGGCAGCTGTGGGGCAGCTCACCTGTGACCACGCTGCGCAGCTGCCGCCCATAGCCGAGGATCTCGCACTCGTCTCCCTTCCGCATGGATCCACGCTCCAGGGTCCCGGTGACCACCGTGCCACGGCCTGGGGGGGCGGCAGGGGTCACCTGGGGGCAGACTGGGGGAGCTATGGGGCTCTATGAGTCCCTAGAGGGTGCTATGGGTCGCCATGGGGCAGCTATGGGGCTGTAGGAATTGCTGCGGGGCAGCTATGGGCATCTATGGTTCCCTAGGGGGTGCTATGGGTTGCTATGGGCTCTATGTGTCCCTAGGGGGTGCTATGGGTCACTGTGGGGCAGCTCTGGGGCTCTAGGAATTGCTGCGGGGCAGCTCTGGGGCTCTATGGGTCCCTAGGGTGTGCTATGGGTCACTATGGGGCAGCTACGGGGCTGTAGGAATTGCTGTGAGGCAGCTATGGGGCAGCTGTGGGGCTCTAGGAATTGCTGCGGGGCAGCTATGGGCCTCTATGGTTCCCTAGGGGGTGCTATGGGTCGCTATGGGGCAGCTATGGGGCTGTAGGAATTGCTGCGGGGCAGCTATGGGGCAGCTGTGGGGCTCTAGGAATTGCTGCGGGGCAGCTATGGGCCTCTATGGTTCCCTAGGGGGTGCTATGGGTTGCTATGGGGCAGCTATGGGGCTCTGAGTCCCTAGGGGGTGCTATGGGTCACTATGGGGCAGCTATGGGGCTCCAGGGGTTGCTGTGGGGCAGCTATGGGGCAGCTATGGGGCCCTATGGGTCCCTATAGGGCAGCAGGGGGTTGCTATGGGTCACTATGGAGCTCTAGGGGTCGCTATGGGGCACCTGGGCTCACTCTGGGTCATTTTTGGCTCCTTTTGGGATCATTTTTTGTCCTTTTCAACCATTTATAGGCCATTCGGGGCCATTTTTGGCCCTTCCCAGCTCGCTTGTGGGTTGATATGGGGCATCTGTGGGTCGCTATGGGGCAGCTATGGGTCCCTAAGGGGCTGCTGGGTCCATTCTGGATCACTTTGGCCTCCTTTTAGGTCACTTTAGATTCATTTTAGCCAAAGTAGCCATTTTCGGCTACTTTTGGCTCACTCGTGGGCTGCTATGGGGCAGCTGTGGGGCAGCCGTGGGGCAGTACCGGGGATGGAGTGCACAGCCTCGATGGGCAGCAGGAAAGGCTTCTCCAGGTCACGGGGGGGCAGAGGGATGTGGTTGTCAATGGCTTCCAGCAGCTTCTCCACTGACTTCAGCCCCAGCTCGGGGTCCCGGTCCTGGGGGGCAGAGATGTGGGGCAGAGAGGGGCAGGATGTGGGGCAGAGAGGGGTAGGTGTGGGGGCACAATATGGGTCCCTCTGTGTCGCTGTGGGTCCCTATGGCTCATACAGGTCACTAGGGGTCGCTGTGAGGCAGCCATAAGTCCCTGTGTATCCCTACGTGACTCTATGAGCTCTGTGACTCTCTATGGGTCCCTGCGGGTCTCTATAGGTCGCTATGGGTCTCTATGGTCTCTATGGATCCCTATGGTCTGTATCCCTCCCTATAAGTCCCTATGGCATCTCTGAGTCTGCATGTATCCCTATGGATCCCCATGGTCTCTATGTGTTCCTATGTATTGCTACGGTTCTCTAGGGCCTCTATAGGTCCCTATGGGTCCCTATGGTCCCTATGGTCTCTATGGGTCCCTATGGTCTCTATGGGTCTCTCTGGGTCCGTATGGATCCCTATGCTCACCATGGACCTTTATGCATCCCTGTGGGTCTCTATGCTCCCTATGGATCCCTATTGTCTCTATGGGCTTCTATGCATCCCTGTGGGTCTCTATGCTCCCTGTGGATCCCTATGGTCTCTATGGGTCCCTGTGAGTCCCCATGGGTCGCTATGGGTCCCTGTGGGGCAGACCTGCAGGGCACAGAGGGCAGAGCCGACCACCACGGGGGTGGCCTCGGCATCGTATCCGAACTGCGCCAGCAGCTCCCTCAGCTCCAGCTCCACCAGCTGCAGCAGCTCCGGGTCCTGCACCGCGTCCGCCTTGTTCACGTAGACCACCACATGCTGCACCCCCACCTGCAGGGGGCACCCCCACGTGGGGGGGGAGGGGTCAGGAGACAGCGGGGGCTGCCCCACGGAGCCCCCAGACCCCTAGAGCCCAGCCCCAGGGAGCTCAGATCCATGGAGCTGGAACCAGAGGAACCAAACCAAGCTCAACCCAACCAAGACCTAATCAAGACCCAACCAACAGATCCCAGATGCACAGATCCTGCCCCAGAGCCAGCAACCAGAGCAGCCAAGACCCAACCAACAAATCCCAGATCCATAGAGGCAGAGCAAAAGGAACCCAGCCAAGACCCAACCAACAAATCCCAGATCCATAGAGGCAGAGCAAAAGGAACCCAGCCAAGACCCAACCAACAGATCCCAGATCTATAGATTAGAGACGGATCAAAAGGAACCCAGCCAAGACCCAACCAACAGATCCCAGATCTATAGACCAGAGGCAGAGCAAAAGGAACCCAGCCAACACCCAACCAACAGATCCCAGATCCATAGATCGGAGGCAGAGCAAAAGGAACCCAGCCAAGACCCAACAACAGATCCCAGATCTATAGAGGCACAGCAAGAAGATCCAGCCAAGACCCAACCAACAGATCCCAGACCCACAGATTGGAGGCAGAGCAAGAGGAACCAACCCAAGTTCCACCCAAGACCCAACCAACAGATCCCAGCTGCCCAGCCCCTGCCCCTCACCTGCTTGGCCAGCAGGAGGTGCTCTCGGGTCTGGGGCATCTGCCCATCGGTGGCAGCCACCACCAGGATGCAGCCGTCCAGGGGAGCTGTGCCTGTGATCATGTTCTGGGGCCAAAACAAGAGGGGTTGGGGCAAATCAGAGACTTCTGAGGCAGGGATGGGTTTTAAGGCAGAGCGATGGATTTTGAGGCGAACTGGTTGGGGGGGTGTCAGAGTCCTGAGCTACAGTAGATGATTTCTGAGCTCCACTGGCGCTTTTGAGGTCACTCAGAGAACTGCTGAGCAAACCTGTGGATCTGGACACAAACTGGGGGATTTCGAAGCCAACTGGAGGATTTTGAGGTAACTCCTTGGCGTGTGGAGGCCAAAGTGGGGCTTGCCAAGGCGAACCGGGGAAGTTCCGAGGCAGATTCCCAGGCTTCGGGGCACGTGTGTGGCTTCTGACACAGACCAGGGAATTTCTGAGGCACTCCTGGAGCAGCTTTGTGGATCCAGGGGCAAAGCAAAGCCTCTTGGGGGCAAACTGCTGGCATCTGGAGGCACATCGATGCATTTTGAATGCCACAGAAGAGACCAGGTTGGAAGAGACCCTCGAGATCGTCGCGTCCAGCCATCGTCCAACACCACCTAACCCCCTGAACCACGCAACCAAGCAGCCAAGTCTCCTCCTGACACCTCCAGTGGTGGTGACTCCACCACCTCCCCAGGCAGCCCATTCCAAAGGGCAATCACTCTCTCTGCGTAGAGCTCTCTCCTAACCTCCGCCTAAACCTCCCCTGGCACAGCCTGAGACTGTGTCCTGTTCTGGTGCTGGGTGCCTGGGAGAAGAGACCAACCTCTGCCTGGCTACAACCTCCCTTCAGGTAGTTGTAGAGAGCAAGAAGGTCACCCCTGAGTCTCCTCTTCTCCAGGCTAAGCAACCCCAGCTCCCTCAGCCTCTCCTCACAGGGCTGTGTTCCAAACCCCTCACCACTTCAGTGCCCTTCTCTGGACACCTTCCAGCAAGTCAACCTCCTTCCTAAACTCAGGGGCCCAGAACTGGACACAGGACTCAAGGTGCGGCCTAACCAGTGCAGTGTACAGGGGCAGAATGACCTCCCTGCTCCTGCTGGCCACACTGTTCCTGATGCAGGCCAGGATGCCATTGGCCTCTTGGCTGCCTGGGCACAGGGCAGGAGGCAGGTGCAGTTTTTGAGGCAAATTTGCATTTTTTTTCAGTTGAATCCACATTTCTTTGAGGCAAACCTGTGGGTTTTGAGGCAAATGTTTTGCATTTCGAGGCAAACTACTGGAATTTGGAGGCAAATTTGACCATTTAGAGCTCAAATGATGAACTTTGAGGCAAATTTGTATTTCTGGAGGTAAATTTACATTTTTTTCAGGCAAATTTGCATTTTTTTTTTTCAGGGGAATCTCAGTTTTTTTGAGATAAAGCTACAGGTTTTGAGGCAAATTTGTGCTTTTTTGAGGCAAACCTGTACTGTTTTTTGAGATTAAGTTTGCATTTTGGGGGCAAATATGTGATTTATGAGGCAAATTTGTGGTTTTTGAGGCAAACCTGTAGCATTTTGAGCTAAATTTGCATTTTTTGGAAGTAAATTTGTGTTTCTTGAGGTAAATTTGTGGTTTTTGAGGCAAACCTGTAGCATTTTGAGCTAAGTTTGCATTTTTGGGGGGCAAATTTGTGTTTTTTTGAGGCAAATTTGTGGTTTTTTGAGGCAAATTTGTGGTTTTTGAGGCAAATTTGTGGTTTTTGAGGCAAATTTGTGGTTTTTGAGGCAAACCTCAGCATTTTGAGCTAATTTTGCCTTTTTTAGGGGCCAAATTTGTGGGTTTTGAGGCAAATTTGTGGTTTTTGAGGCAAACCTGTAGCATTTTGAGCTTAATTTGCCTTTTTGGGGGGGGCAAATCTATGTTTTTTGAGGCAATTTGTGGTTTTTGAGGCAAACCTGTAGCAGTTTGAGCTAAATTTGCATTTTGGAGGGGGGTAATCTGTGGGTTTGAGGCAAATTTGTGGTTTTTGAGGCAAACCTGTAGCAGTTTGAGCTGAATTTGCATTTTTGGGGGGCAAATTTGTGGTTTTTGAGGCAAACCTGTAGCATTTTGAGCTGAATTTGCATTTTTTGGAGGCAAATTTGTGTTTTCTTGAGACAAGCCTGTAGCAGTTTGAGCTAAATTTGCATTTTTTTGAAGTAAATTTGTGTTTCTTTGAGGTAAATTTGTGGTTTTGAGGCAAACCTGTGGCACTTTGAGCTGAATTTGCATTTTTGGGAGGCAAATTTGTGTTTTTTTGAGGCAAACCTGTAGCAGTTTGAGCCAAGCTTGCATTTTTAGGAGGCAAATTTGTGGGTTTTGAGGCAAACCTGTGGCATTTGAGCTGATTTGCATTTTTGGGAGGAAAATTTGTGGGTTTTGAGGCAAACCTGTAGCATTTTGAGCTAAATTTGCATTTTTGGGGGGCAAATTTGTCTTTTTTGAGGCAAACCTTCAGCATTTTGAGCTTAATTTGCTTTTTTGGGGGGCAAATCTATGTTTTTTGAGGCAAATATTTGGTTTTTGTGGCAAACCTGTAGCATTTTGAGCTAAATTTGCATTTTTGGAGGTAAATTTGTGGTTCTTGAGGCAAATATTTGTTTTTTGAGGCAAACCTGTAGCACCTTGAGCTAATTTACATTGTTGGGGGGCAAATTTGTGGTTTTTGAGGCAAGCCTGTATCAGTTTGAGCTAAATTTGCTCTTTTTTTAAGTAAATTTGTGTTTCTTGAGGCAAATTTGTGGGTTTTGAGGCAAACCTGTAGCATTTTGAGCGAATTTACATTTGGGGGGGGCAAATTTGTGGGTTTTGAGGCAAACCTGTGGTATTTTGAGCTGAATTTGCATTTTTGGGAGGCAAATAGGTTTTTTTGAGTCAAGTTTCCCTTTGGGGGGGCGAAATCTGCGTTTTCGAGCTAAGCTTGCACGCTTTGAGGGAAAGATCTGGGCTTCGAGGCAGATCAGCTGCGCCTCTGAGCCGCCTCGGGTCTGCCCCCAGCCCAGGCTGACCTTGACGTAGTCGGCGTGCCCGGGGCAGTCGGTGTGCGCGTAGTGCCTGCTGGCGTTTCGTACTCCACTGGGCGGCGTTGATGGTGATGCCGCGAGCCTTCTCCTCGGGGGCGCTGTCGATCTCCTCGTAGCGCCGTACCGCGCGGCTGCCCGAACGTCGACAGCACTGCCGGGGGAGGGGCACGGGGCTCAGGGCCTCCCCCTTCTGGGCCTCCCCCTCCCCATCTGGACCTCCTCTCCTCATTTTAAGGCCTTCCACCCCCATCTCCCATCCCCCCTCCTAACCCCCCCCCCCCCCCCATTTGGGCCTCCCTCTCCCCATTTGGGGCTTCCCCCTCCCCATTCTGGACCTCCCCCTTCCCATTCAGCCTTCCCCATCTGGCCTCCCCCTCCCCATTTTGGGCCTTCCCTTCCCCATTTGGGCTTCCCCCTGCCATTCTGGACCTCCCCCTTCCCATTCAGCCCTCCCCATCTCGGCCTCCCCCCTCTTCATTTTAAGGCCTTTCACCCCCATTTTGGCCTCCCCCTCCCCCCCTTTTGGGCCTCCCCATTTTAAGGCCTTTCACCCCCATTTCCTGGCTCCCCCTCCCCCGTCTGGATCTCCTCCTCCCCATTCAGACCTCCCCTCCCCCATTTTAAGCTCTTTTGTCCTAATTTTGAGCCCCTTCCCCTAATTCCCCGACCCCCCAGCCCATTTCCTTCCCCTCCAGCTCTATTTCAGGCCTGGCCCTCCCCATTTTAAGTCCCTTCCCCCCCTTTTCCTCCCTTCCCAACCCCATTTCCTCCCTTCCCATCCCCATTCCAGGCCTCCCCCTCCCCATTCCAGGGGTTGCCTTTCCCATTTGAGTCTTCCTCTCCCCACTTTAAGCCCTTTCCCCTCAATGTCGAACCCCTTGTGCCCATTTCCTCCACCCCCCCAAACCCCATTTCTTTCACCCCCAGCCCCATTTCTTCCTCTCCAAGTCCATTTCCTCCCCTCCCAGCCCCATTCCAGGTCTCTCCCTCCCCGCCCTAGGGGTGTGTGTCCCCCCCCAATTCAGGGGTACCCTTGGTGATGGCTGCTGTCAGGGTGGTCTTGCCATGGTCCACGTGCCCGATGGTGCCCACGTTCAAGTGAGGCTTATCCCTCACAAAGGTCTTCTTGGCCTCCGCTGCCAGCCCCCTGCTGGGGGTACCTGCTCGGGAAGGGGGAGTGAGGGGTCAGGGAGAGGCCCAAGCAGGGGGTGGTGGTTAGGGGACCCCCAACCCACCCTAAGCCCCTCCCCCAGGACTCACCAAGCTAAGGGCAGCCAGAGGCAGGCGGCTGCAGAGAGCTGGGGGAGGGGAGAGAGGAGAAAAGAGGTGAGGGGGAGGCAGGGACCCACCCCATTGGGGGGTGATGGGGGGCTGGGGGCTCTAAGGGGGGGCTGGGGGCTCAAAAGGGGTTCAGGGGCTCTAAAAGGGCTTGGGGAAGCTCTAAAGTGGGATTTGGGAGCTCTGGGAGGTCCAGGGGAGCTCTAATGGGGGGGTCTGAGGTCTCTAAAGGGGTTTGGGGGGGCTGGGCTCTAAA
>JAAWVA010001292.1:0-11443 GCA_015227895.2 Colaptes auratus | reverse complement strand
CTTTGGAGGTCCAGTCCAGCCTTACAAGTCTATGTTTTGTTATTCTGATACAGCAGATTGCTGTGCCCCATTAAAATGAATGCATTGATTGAATGCACTGATTAACACACTTTTATGGAGGTCCCAGGAGAGCTCATTAGAGTGAGGTAAGGTTGTGGTTTAACTTTCTTTCCTCCATGTAGAAACCAACCAAAAAAGTAGCATGTAACCAAGAGACAGGAACACAGATAAACAAATGTCCTATACTTACTGGAATTAAATCACCTTAGAATTATCCACTTTTGGATCTCATTCTGAAATACCCTTCTCTGCCTTGAGTTAGAGTCTGGCCATTGGAGAAGAGAACCTGATGTGGTTGGGCAATATATGGATTTCTCATTGGGGTTAGAGTTTTATTTCTACAACATAAAGTTCATTATTTATTGTTATTTAAACCTGATTGTGGCCTTCCAAAATCTGAAGGGGGCCTAAAAGAAAGCTGGGGAGGGACTTTTCAGGGTGTCAGTTAGAAATAGGACTAGGGGGAATGGAACAGAACTAGAAATGGGTAGATTCAGACTGGATGTTAGGAAGAAGTTCTTCATCATGAGGGTGGTGAGACACTGGCACAGGTTTGCCCAGGGAGGTGGTGGAAGCCTCATCCCTGGAGGTTTTTGCAGCCAGGCTGGATGTGGCTGTGAGCAACCTGCTGTAGTGTGAGGTGTCCCTGCCCATTGCAGGGGGGTTGGAACTGGATGATCCTTGAGGTCCCTTCCAACCCTGACAATTCTATGATTTTATTTCTGTGGGACTTAATTCTGAAAACCTAATGTGTGTTTACAGCCACAACTACCTGCTGGATGGCAAGTGAGCCCTTATAGTTTGAGTAGTTGCTATAGCTAGAAGTGCTCAAAGCGATAGCAGAACTGATCTTGGAGCATCCACAGAGGAGAGAACTGGGGCTGAGCACAACCACCACAAGCTATGCAGATTGGGGCAGATAAAATTGTGAAGTTCTACTATAATTGCACATTTAGAAGGCAAAACCAGAAATGTTTCAGCGTATTAGCCTCGGTAGGAGGCTGAAATGAGCCTCTCACTGTAAGCACTGATTGTGTTTAGTTACAAGTGCCCTTTGGAGTTTAAAGCAAATTAGATTTTATAATGTACTGTTTTGGTTTTTGTTTTGCTTTGCTTTGCTTTGTTCATTTGGTTCTGTTTGGTTTCATTTAGTTTAGTTTTGTTTTTTTCAGTCACTGATGAAGACTATAGAGAGCACATCTCCAGCATTGTTCTATGTATCTAGTAGCTCCATAAAGGCACATAGATTAGGGAGTGTGGGTCAAAAAGGGAGAGGACAGTCTGGACTGACTGGACTGGACTGTGTCCAGTTCTGGGTCCCGCAATTTAAGAAGGACATTGAGACACTTGAACATGTCCAGAGAAGGGCAATGAGACTGGGGAGAGATCTCAAGCACAAGCCCCATGAGGAGAGGCTGAGGGAGCTGGGCTTGCTTAGCCTGGAGAAGAGGAGGCTCAGGGCAGATGTTATTGCTCTCTACAACTACCTGAAGGGAGGTTGTAGCCAGGTGGGAGTTGGTCTCTTCTCCCAGGCAACCAGCACGAGAACAAGAGGACACAGTCTCAAGCTGTGCCAGGGGGACTATAGGCTGGAGGTGAGGAGAAAGTTCTTCCCAGAAAGAGAGATTGGTCATTGGAATGGGCTGCCCAGGGAGGTGGTGGAGTCCCCATCCCTGGAGGTGTTCAAAAGAGGATTGGACGTGGCACTTGAAGCCCTGGTTTTGTCGTCCTGAGGTGTTGGGCAACAGATTGGACTTGATGATCTCTGAGGTCTTTCCCAACCTTATTGATTCTATGATTCTATGATTTTGTTTCATTTTGTTTGGTTTTTTAGACACTGATAAAGACTACAGAGAGCACATCTCCAGCATTGTTCTGTGTATTTAGTAGCTACATAAAGGCACATAGCTTAGGGAATGTGGGTCAAAAAAAGAGAAAACACTCCAGATTGACTGGACATGCACTGAGGAAGGCTCATTGCTGTGGGCAGTCACTGATAAGAGGTTACTAGGGGAAGAAATATGAATTGATCATTTCTAGATTTGTCAGTTTGCAGCCAGATTTGTATGGAAAAAGATCCCCAAGAGTATCTTGTCATGACTGGAAAGTAGAATATGAATACTTTTAGTAGGTAATGACAAACTTTTAAAAAGATGCTGTGTCAGTTAAAATTTCATACATATGCCTGAATAGATGCACATATTTGTGTCAGTTCTGAGACTAAGATAGAATAGAATAGAATAGAATAGAATAGAATAGAATAGAATAGAATAGAATAGAATAGAATAGAATAGAATAGAATAGAATAGAATTAACCAGGTTGGAAAAGACCTTTAAGATCATCAAGTCCAACCTATCATCCAACACTATCTAATCAACTAAACCATGGCACCAAGTGCTTCATTCAGTCTCTTCTTAAGCACCTCCAGTGATGGTGACTCCACCACTTCCCTGGGCAGCACATTCCAATGGCCAATCTCTCTTTCTATGAAGAACTTCTTCCTAACATCCAGCCTAAACCTGCCCTGGTGCAGCTTGAGACTATGTCCTCTTGTTCTGGTGCTGAGAATAGACCAACTCCCACCTGTCTGCAACCTCCCTTCAGGTAGTTGTAGACAGCAATAAGGTCTCCTCTGAGCCTCCTTTTTTCCAGGCTAAACAACCCCAGCTCCCTCAGCCTCTCCTCACAGGGCTGTGCTCCAAACCCCTCCCCAGCTTTGTTGCCCTTCTCTGGACACCTTCCAGCAACTCAACATCTTTCCTAAGCTGAGGGAACCAGAACTGGGCACAGGACTCAAGGTGTGGCCTAACTAGTGCTAAGTACAGGGGCAGAATGACCTCCAGGTATGGGTGATGTTAATTTGATTCACTCTATTGCAGCAAATGGGACTGTTCTTGTTACTACCCTTCTCACCAACAGGTATGGTCTTATCTTCATGGTAGCTGTCCAAGCAGTTTATTTGCAATAGTCCCTGACCTGGGCTGGCTCTCAGATCAGAACTGGGAATTTCTTGAATATCAGCTTAGCTGGGCCAAAAGAATATCAGGATCTCCATATGTGACCTGGTACTGGTTAATTTACTAACCATGACTACAGCTGTCTGGCAGCATTGTTTGGTCTATGTGCTGCCCTTCTCTCAGGGCAGTTTGCACCGATTCAAAGTGGTCTGAAATATAACCAGTGTTAAAAATTCAATACAAATGAAAGTTTTAGTCTATCCATGGAATATTTTTTTATGTTGCCCCTGTCCTGGTGAATTCTTAGACACTCATGGGCCATTGCATTTGTACACCATGTGAGCATTGCCAGTGGCAGCAATATACAATACTCTTTCAACCATGCTTCACCTGTCCAGCCCTGACCCTGCAGATTCTCCATCCCCAGAGATCATTTACCAACAGAAGCTGCCACACTCCTCCATCCTAGAGCTCTTCTTCACCCAATTCTTTGACATCACAAGATCAGCCTTGGTACCAAACCTCATTATGTCTTTGCCTCCCACCTCTTCCTGGACTATTTCCTGCTCTGCAGAATCAGATACTTCTTTGTTCAGCAACGGCTGGTGCATAGCACCAAGATAGTTTCAAACCATGTAGGATATTAGATGACACATGGAGAATAAAGTTGGAAAATGATCAAGGCCAAAAAGGCTAAAATTTAACATTTCTGTCTAAAGAGAAAGGCCCAAACAAGAAGACCCCAGAAGAACTATGGTCTCTTACACGAGGTGGACATCTGGGCTCTGTAATGGCTGGACCTCAGCACCAGTGTAATTGATTTTCTTGGGACAGAGGAGTCTCAGAAACTGAGCAAATCTTAGCATTGTTCCTAATGTGAACCCCAGCTCATTTTTACTTTTCCTTTATTCCTTGTCCCACTGCCTGAGATTTGGATACAGACCTAGATCTCAGCTGCCAGAGCCCTCTGAGCAGCTTTGACTTCACTCTTTGATTAAAATAATGTTTCCCCAGTGGCAATGTCCTTGTGAATGATGCACCCAGTACTTGATAGGAAGGAAAGGAGAATGTGTTGGGGAAAACCTGGATAAAAGAGGTCTGTTCAATTAGGAATTCCTCTGTCACACACACACAAAAATCTACTAATTATCTGCTGCTCATTGTAATACACAAGAGAGCCCAAGTGCACTTTCCTCAGCTACATACCTAATCCTTCATGAGGATGATTTCTTCCAATACTAACTGCAAGATCAGACCTAAAATTAATGAAATTGCAAAGTTAAAACTAGAAATGGAAGGTAAGCATGGAGAAGTGTAAGAAAAACCAGAAGGGAATGGCATGTAGGTGGCATGTGAACAAGAGGACACAGTCTCAAGCTGCGCCAGGGGAGGTTTAGACTGGATGTTAGGAGGAAGTTCTATACAGAGAGAGTGATTGCCCATTGGAATGGGCTGCCTGGGGAGGTGGTGGAGTCACCATCATTGGAAGTATTCAGGAGGAGACTTGATGGGGTGCTTGGTGCCATGATCTACTTGTTTGGGTGGGTTGGATTGGTTGATAGGTTGGACACAATGATCTTGAAGGTCTCTTCCAACCCTGGTTTTATTGTATTATTGTATTGTATTATTGAAGTGAAATATCAGGATAAGAAGAATGAAGGACAAAGGGCCCTTACAAGAAGAGAAACTGAGGGAAAGAAAGAGCAAATCAAAATAAGGATGGGGAGAAACTGGGGAGGAAAAATCCACTCCTTTTATTTGGCAGAAGGACTTCTGATTTGCATTAGTTTAAAGATATGCAGGCACAAAGCCTGGGATAGTCCTCCTCTCTCATTGCAAGCACAATTCGATACCTCTCTCATATGATCACATATTTTCTGTCGTCACAGAACATAGGCAGAGTTTATCCCATTCATCCAGTACAATTAGAGAGATGTCATTTGACTAATGGAGAGTCAAACTTACCTTTTAAGGGTTTCCTATAATGTTGAAAGGAGAATTCATGGGCATTGTAATTTCTTTTGATAGCATTGTTCAGAGTCTGGTGTTGTTTTCTTATCAAAGCTCTTTACAAATCATGAACTTCACTGTGTGATCATTTACTTCATTTTTGTTTCTCCTTTAAGGTTTTTATTATTAATGAGAATGGGTTTTCTTCAATAGCACAGAGTGCTGACACCTTTTACTTGCAGAGACAGTAGGAAAGTGTCATTTGATCATCTAATGACCTCTGGTGGATGAATCTAATTGACTCACCAACCATAATGTTTCACTGTGGTTTTAACTTGTATCGATTGCCTGACTGACTGAGCTGTGTGTGGGCAGCTTCTCCAGGCTGCAGAAATATTCATTCAGACTTTAAAAAGCATCCTATCCCAAACCAGGAAGAAAAGTCACATGTCTCAGAGTGTCTCAGGAGGTGAAACCAATAAAAACCTCTAATAATGAATACTCATTAGGACTAACTTTATCCAGTTTTCTCCTTGTGATCCCATAGGCTCTTTTTCTTGTGCATCTGGCATAATGCACACCAAAGGCAGGCAGCTGCCCCCTGTGGTTGTTCCTCCTTTCCTCCCATGCACCCCTTTCTAGCTGTATTTTCATGCTACACACTGAGGATCTGATGACCTATCCACCCTCCCCTGCTAGAAACACTTTAAATGCCTGATTTCAAAATAGAGTGAGCTGTCAAGGACTCCATGCAGGACAATACTCAAAAGCCCTGTAGAATAAGGTGAAAGTTGGGGTGCCTCTTCTTCTATCTCTGCCATTAATCTCAGATGGCAATTTCCACCTCCCTTTAATCTCTAGAACAAACCTTATCGGTATGAACCGTAAGGGCAATGGAGGTTTTTATTCTGCTTGTGCTGCACTCTCCCCCTCGACTCTGTATTTGTTAATAGCCATCCTGCAAGCCAAGAGTCATTCTTGCTGTGTCTTTCTCAAAATAGACAGACATCCTGCATGGAGCAAATCTTTTCCCTCATCTAAATTACTTGTCTCCTCCTTGCCTCTGTTCCTTGTTTTGATTCCCTCACGCAACCCTGGCACCAGTGTAAGACTTTCTTGGCCAGAAAACAAAATCCTTTATCAATTCCACCAACCTAGAAGCCTCACTGGGGAGGAAATGGGAAACCTCTTCCCCTTCACTCTTGCTACCAGCAGCTGAATCAATGGAGGTCATTATATTCCTTGCCCAAGAAGTCAAGGGGTCAGGAAAGAGCAGCTTTGTTGAGGAGTTGCTCTAGCCTGATATTATGCATTAGAACAATGGAAACAGAGCTGAATTGTGAGAACCCATGTGAGATTATTTAAGGCAAGATAAAGTCGTTTTAATCATTGCTATTGCAAGTGGGCTTTGGATCATGAAGGGCACCCCTCTAGTTAGATCTCTGGATAGGATTAGTGTGCTGAGCAGACAGGAGGAAGGAGCAGAAGTCACACTAAGACAGAGCTTACAGAGCTCTGGGCAGTAAAATTTCACCTCCAGGGGTCTAAATGGATAACCAGGTGACGTTGTTTGGGTTCCCTCAATATCTCCCTGATAGCCAAGGGCAAGATTGATGAGAAAGTGAGACTTAAGATGAGTTTTTTACTGACTTCAGCAAACTTCTAACTTGTCCTGGGGAAATGGTAATCCTTTAGGTCAGGGCATTGAGAGAAGCAGCTGAGGCTCCTTTTATTCCTTTAAGTATTTACCTCACTTTCCCAGGTTAAGGCACCAGCTATTCCTGCCACAAGCACAGAATTGGTCCTCTCAAAGGTCCACTTCTCTCTTGGGACCACTCCTGGACAATTGAATCAGCTGGAAAGTTTCCTTCCTTCTGAATTGTGAATTCCTTCCTTCCTCCTGAATTTCTTCCTTCCTAGCTGTTAAAATCACTTCAGTTAAAAGGGAGATATTTTCCCTCCCCCCAGTTTAAAAAGCCTCAGTCCTGGGCATTTAGAACAGGTTTTTTTTTTTTGGGGGGGGGGGGGGGGGCTGGTTCACAAATTGCTGTGGGAGAGATGAGCACATTGGAAGCAATCTTCCCAGGATTACCTCCAGTTTGAGTCATTGGCATTTTACAATAATAATAAAAATGAAAAACATTTCCTCAATAATCCTCAGTTTCCTCTCCTTGGGATTACTTTAACTTGCTTCCAAAGCTGGTGGGAAGTCTTGTGACCTTATGACAACACGTTTGAACTTGGTGGGGCTTGGATTTTTCTCTCCATCTGGAAAACAAGCAGCTTCACTTTCAAACCTCTCATGTTTGGAGGATGCAGAGGAAGGCATGCTTGGATTCATCCCACATTTCTTTTGCTACCAGTAAACCCCAACCTTCACCACGGAGCCCACGTCAGAGCCTCATCTCTCTCTGTATGTTGTCTTTTGAATTACTAAGTTTCCTCTTAATGTGTCCCACTAAGATGCCCCAAGTTAAGTTGTCTTAATATGTGGCTCTGAGCAACCTGATGTAGTGTGAGGTGAGCCTGCCCATGGCAGGGGGCTTGGAACTAGATGATCCTTGAGGTCTCTTCCAACCCTAACAATTCTATGATTCTATCTGTCCAAACTGAGGGCAACAGGAAGGATGCACCTTCCCCCCTTAGACACAGAGCAGGAGCTTGTCAGGTCCTTCTGTGTGTCCCAGCTGAGCTTCAGTGTGTGACCACAACCTGTGGCAGATGAAAGGCAAAGCGTGGTTAGACCCTGATAATGTAGCACAGCTGCTTTTAGTTCCTGCCATTTAGACAGAACCTGAGAATATATTTGTCCATGGCAGGGCTGGCTGCATGTCAAAAACCTTCTGTCCCCTGCATGGCAAAAATCTTCTGTCCCCTGCATGTCAAAAACCTTCTGTCCCCTGCATGTCAAAAACCTTCTGTCACCGTGAGTCCAGATAAATATAAGATATTTAAGATGTTTTTCTACCTGACTTGGAGGAAGTTGCCTGGATTTTGTTAAAATGGTTGCTAAAGTCAGGGTGGGGGGAAAATAAAACCACAACACATTAGGAAGATGCTTGATTGAGTGTGTCTTTCCACCACTGTTTTCTAAAGGGAGGTTGTACAATGGTTATATGCAGCTAAAATTCTTTGGAAGTTCTAGATAGAGTACATATATATATTTATTTTTTTTTCAAGGTATCCAAGCACCCAAAATTGGAAGTCAGGCACTGAGGCACTTTTGAAAAGCCCGTCAGATCTCTTGATTTGTATCTTTAGGCATCTCATTACCTGTAAAAGTGCTGTTGTCCCTGGCGCCTGTGAGAATTGGAGCTTCTGCACATTAGGCTCTGTTCCACAAAATGTGGAGTGGGTACACACATTTTGTTGTGCTGAAGGGATTAAAAAAAGCTCAGAACTTGAAAGAGATCAGCTGTCAATGGCACCTCAGTCACAAACCACCACCGCAATCACTCCTCTTCTGTTCGTTTGTTTCACTTCCTGAAATTCCTGTAGTTAAATTCAGTTGCCTAATTCTGCTGGAAATTGTTTCTCCTGGGCAAAGAATCTGATTTTGTAATTGTTGTTAATTGCACAAAATATGCAATTAAAAAAACCCCAAAAAAAGTAAGCAATTTGAGTGTGGAGGAGAAAAATAACCTACATGGATTCATCTACTGCTGTAGGATTTTGTCATGCTTTTAGTATCAAATCACAGACCCCGTTACATTATTTATCCTACAGGCAGGCCTTGCACTGCAAACATTGACTACAATTGCATACCCTAGAAAAAGAAATGTGTGCTCTCTAACTGCCCCTGATTTAAACAGACCTCAATTTCATTAGTACTTTTATTTTTATCCTAAGAAATCAAACTAACTTCTTTTAAAGCATGGGTATGAGCCACTTGTTATTCTTTGCTTGCTTGTTTTAAATCCTAAAGAATGTGCATTAAACTACATGGGAAAATATACATATAGAATCATAGAATTGTTAGGGTTGGAAGGAACCTCAAGGATCATCTAGTTCCAACTCCCTTGACATGGGCAGGGACCCCTCACACTACAGCAGGTTGCTCAAAACCACATCCAGCCTGGCCTTCAAAACCTCCAGGGATGAGGCTTCCACCACCTCCCTGGGCAACCTGTGCCAGTGTCTCACCACCCTCATGATGAAGAACTTCTTCCTAACATCCAGTCTGAATCTACCCATTTCTAGTTCTGTTCCATTCCCCCTAGTCCTATTTCTAACTGACACCCTGAAAAGTCCCTCCCCAGCTTTCTTGCAGCCCCTTTAAAATACCGGAAGGCTACAATTAGGTCTCCTCGGAGCCTTCTCTTCTCCAGACTGATATAAGGTGCCTGTGAATATACACAGACACACACATGAGCCAAAAGGGTAGCCTTTATATTAGCCCAACACAAGAAAAACAAATACTTTTAAAATCTCCTTTTGCTGCAGCATCCAAACCTCAAAACCCCAGCAGTTTGTCTGATTCAAGGGGGGGGGGGGGGCTTTCAAATAATAAATCCCAGTAATGTCATACTCCTGTCCTGTGCTTGAAATATCTTGGGTTTGTCATATGCTATAATTCAAACTACTGAGTCGTAAAATTAATCTCTCTTTTTTTTCCTAGCTTTTCTTTTTTTCCCTCCTATTTTTTTTTTAATGCTGCTTTACTCCAGCTAATGGAAAACTCTGAGCAAGCTGTGGGCAGGAGGATAAGTTTCAGTATGCATCTGTTAGATGTAGGAGGAAGACTGTTTGTTTCAAGAACACCACACACTCATTCCCATTAGCTCCAGGTTTGTCCCAGGAAGAAGAAATCTTTGTATGATGCTGTTATGTCAGGTTGCATATTCAGAACTCCTAAACCTCAACTGCATTTAGGAGCAAATAATTGATACAGGAAATAAATTCTTTGCTCTATGCCTGGCTGTGCCTGGTTAGTGTGTCTTGCCTGTAATAAATGTATAAGGATGCCTATAGGGTACCTTTGTTGCTGTGCTTTTATACTGTGGTTACATCTCCTTCATGTTATCTATGAGTAAGCTTTAACCTATGTGGACACTGAACCAGACAAAATCCTCAGGAAGAGAAGTCACTGATGATGCCAGTGGCTGATGGCAACCAAATTGTTTAGCTGGTTTAACTCACTTCAAGGTTTGATCCTGCGCAAAGCAGCTCTGGCTCTTGCTTTCAGCACAGAACTACAGAAACATTCGGGTTGGAAAGGACCCTCAGCATCATCAAGGACAACCAAGAACCCTACTCTGCAAGAACCACAGAATTTCAGGGGCTGTAAGTGACCTCAAAAGATCATCCAGTCCAACCCCCCTGCCAGAGCAGGATCACCTACACCAGATTACACAGGGACGCATCCAGGGGAGTTTTGAATATCTCCAGAGAGGGAGTCTCCACAACCTCTCTGGGCAGCCTGTTCCACCCCTAAACCATGTCCCCAGGCATCACATCCAAAACGACCTTTAAGCACATCCAGGGTGTAGTGTCATGCCAAAATCTTCTTCTTTAAGCAAGCTTTCCCCACAGTTTTGGGCCACTTCAGAATTTCCCTCCTTTGCAGAAGATTCTCCTCATCCGAGATCCTCCTTAGTCCAAATGCTATACAGAGAGAGCGATTGCCCATTGGAATCAGCTACCCGTGGAGGTGGTGGAGTCACCTTGGTTGGAGGTGTTCAGGAGGAGACTTGATGGGGTGCTTGGTGCCATGGTTTAGTTGTTTAGGTGGGTTGGATTGGTTGATGGGTTGGACACGATGATCTTGAAGGTCTCTTTCAACCTGGTGTATTGTACTGTACTGTATACCAGTGGCGCTTGCCAGAGCCTTACAATTCCTGTTGGGTTTGTGGTAAGCAAAAGGGAAAAAAAGAAAAGAAAAACAAAGAAGCAAACTAAAACCAAAAAAAGCCAGGTGCTTAGATGCCAGGGGAGTATTTTGTCTGCTTTACCCTGATTTCATCTCTCTCTCAGATAAGCCAGCTCTCTCAGGATGTTTATTTTGCCTTCACACAACAGTGCATTTGTCCAAGATTCTAAGTAAGTAACACGGAAACTCTTGACAGGGTGGAAATAGGTTGCGACAGAGATGAGAGCTTTGTCCTTTGTCCTTTCAAAGGGTTAAAACTGGGGTGAAAAAAAAAAAGAATTAAAAAGAGAGGGAGAGGGAGGGGGGAGGAAAAAAAAATAAATAAAAGGTTAGTGTTTTCTGTCCATTAAAGACTGTATTCTGCTCTGAAACCGAATTGGTCATGCATTCTTCCTGCGTTTCCTGGCAGAGAGGAGACTGACTGCAGCACCTGCCTTCCCCGAGCGCCTGTCCTGCTCCCTCGCCGCTCTCACCCTGCTGGATCTGTCACTTATTACCCTGCTCCCTTACGGGACGAAAAGATCTTTGAGACGCGGCTTTGCCTTAGTTGGCTCCATATGAAATTCCTCATGGAGCAGAGCTGGAAGTTCTTGGTCGTCTTCTTTT
>JAAWVA010001291.1:0-11453 GCA_015227895.2 Colaptes auratus | reverse complement strand
TGTGATGCCCCCTGTGGCTGGCCGGGAGCCCGTGCAGAGCTCCCTGTGCTGGGAACGGGCTGTGCCCGCCCTGCCTGCCCTGAGCAGTTTGCCAGGGCAGGGACTTGAGGCGCAGTGGTAACATCTGACCCCATTCCTTCAAGTGGGAAGCCCTCTGCCCTCTGTAAAACTGCACAACTTTGCTGAGGTGAAGGAGAGGGCTGGCTCAGACTGGAGACTCCAGGGGGCCCCTACAGCTGCCTTCCAATGGCTGAAGGGATCCTACAGGAAGGCTGCAGAGGGGCTTTTCATGAGGGTGCCTAGAGACAGGACAAGGGGGGGTGGTTTGAAGGTGATGGAGAATAGGGTTAGACTGGAGCTGAGGAAGTTCTTCACTACAAGGGTGCTGAGACTCTAGAATGGCTGCCCAGGGAGGATTGTGGCTGCCTCCTCCTGGAGGTGTACAAGACCAGGTGGATGAGGCTTTGAGCAGCTGAATCTAGTTGAGAGATGCCCCTGCCCTGGCAGGGGGTTGGAGTAGATGATCTCTGAGGTCCCTTCCACCTGAGCCATTCTAGGGCTACTACCCACTGCTGGGTGCAGCAGTGATGAGCAGCTGAGGGTCCGGTGGAAGTCCAGGTGGCTGCACATGCAGAGTCAGTAGCTTCAGCAAGGGATTGAACTTTGGCAGTGAGTCTGCTGCTCTGGCTCTGCTTGGAGGAGTGGCCTTATTCACCCCCATTGGAGAGGGGCTGGGATGGCTCTCAAGGTGACAAAGGGCACCATGGGGCATGGGGAAGGACGGGGAAGGAAGGACATTAGGTTTGATAGCTGCTTGCCTTGTGTTTTTCCTTCCATACACCTAGTCTGAGCTACGAGGGGAGAACAGATGGACGATGACTCTGCATCTGCCTGTTCCTCCCTCCCATCACCTAGGTCTGGCAGGGAGCCCAGGCCATTCCAGTGAGCTCCTGAGCAGCTGCAAGAAGCACACAAAGGATGTGCTGTTTACCAGGCTCGGGAATGCAAAATGACCAAGCGGAGGCCTAAGCTAACCCCCAGCCTTCATGAGCTTCTGCTTTGTGCTTGAGGAGATCATCTGCTTCCTTCAACATGAAAGCAGTAGCTTGACCAAAGAGAGCTGTGCCTCAAAAATCACAGAGCAATGGTATTAGAATTGTCAGGGCTGGAAGGGACCTCAGGATCAGCCAGTTCCAACCCTGCTCCCATGGGCAGGACACCTCACACCACAGCAGGTGCTCACAGCCACATCCAGCCTGGCCTGCAAAACCTCAGGGTGAGGCTTCCACCACCTCCCTGGGCAACCTTGCCAGGTTCTCACCACCCTCATGGGGAACAACTTCTTCCTAACAGCCAATCTCCAATCTACCCAGTTCTAGTTTCTTTTCCATCCCCTCCAGTCCTATCACTCCCTGACACCCTCAAAGTCCCTCCCAGCTTTCTTGTAGCCCCTGCAGATACGAAGGCCACAATAAGGATTTGTTTGGCTTTCTGGGCTGCAAGTGCTCACTGCTGGTCCTGTTGAGCTTCTCCTCCCCCAGCACCCCCAGGTCCTTTTCTCCAGGGCTGCTCTCAAGCCAGTCCCTGCCAGCCTGTATCAGTGCCTGGGATTGCCCTGACCCAGATGCAGGACCTTGCACTGGTCTTGTTTGAACCTCATGAGGTTGTAGACATCTCCTCCTCCTCTTCTTGACTTGCATGAGTGGCAGCACAGCATTGCACTGCCAGGCTTGGACAATGCCACCAGCCTGTGTCTTTCTGTCTGCTTTGGGTTTGGTTGTATGGCTGTGGCCAGGCTTTTGTGGTGAGGTTTGAAAGGCTCTCTCTGTCCTGTGCTGGAGACTGAAGTTCATTCCCCAAAGGGGATGAACAACAGAGGAGGGGGGGGGTTTTGTGCAGTCCACTTGACAACAGGGGCTGGCCCTTGTGGAACTGCAAAGCAGCTCACTGTGTGGTAACAACAGGGGTTGGACTGGGTGATCTTCTGAGGTCCCTTCCAGCTCCTAACAGTCTGTGATTCTGTGAACAGCTTCTCCTGCTCAGCGTGGCTCTTGTGCATTGGGCACCTAGGGCATAGAATCATAGACTCAATAAGGTTGGAAAAGACCTCAGAGATCATCAAGCCCAACCTGTCACCCAGCACCTCATGACTACTAAACCATGGCCCCAAGTGCCACATCCAATCCCCTCTTGAACACCTCCAGGGATGGTGATGGTGGCCTTCCTCCAGTCCCAGGAGGAACCAGGGGAATAATGGCAGGTGATGAGCAGCCCACAGCTTTTGCATGCTGGCTGTGGCTGGATTCTCTTTGGGAGGCAGAAGGTTGAGTTGATGAGATGGTGTTGGCTGATAGGTTGGACTAGATGATCTCAGAGGTCTTTTCCACCCTGGTTAAGTCTGTTTTCTGTATAAGGCTTGTGAGTGGGCAATAGGTGGGTGTTAGCAGGGAATGCTGATGAATGACATTGCTTTCCAGACACTGTTTTAAGTCTAATCTTGTGGATGGTACTGATGGTGAGGGGTCTTGTCTGAACTAGAACTTGCAGGGAATCTGTGCTCTTGGAAGAGGCTGAAAATCCCCAACCCCCAAACTTGCACAGAGTCAGTGCAAGGTTTGCTTTAGTTTTGATATTAAGTCATCAGCATTAGTAGGTGACCTTCCTGCCCTTGGATTGTCACAAGGACAAAATGCATTTTCACCAGGCATATGGAAATGGAGTCAATTCTCACAGCAGCACTAAACTAGCCAGGGCTTGCCTGGCTGCTGGAAGCTTGCTTCACTGGGAAGCAGGAGAAGAGTGTTCTCATCCTCAGGCCTGATGTCAGGCCCAGAGCAGTGCCTAGGATCTGCATTCTGTCTTCTTCTTGCCTGATGAGATGATTGGGCATGACAAGTTTCCACGAGGGACCTCAGCTCTGGTCCTGTCCAGTTTGGACTGGGAAGATAATAAATTTAGGTACTAATCCATTTAGGCAGGAAATGCAATTCCAGAAGATGGTGCTAGTCCCATTCCATGCAAGCAGGTGCAGTGAATATTCCCTATGCATTGGTAGAGCCATCTAAATGTACTCATTCATTTTACAGGACTTGTCAGGACAGAAGGTATTGCCAGCCAGCAGCTCACCCCTGCTAGACTCTCTCTGCAGCAGCCCTATCAAGCAGTAAGGAGCCTGATGCTTTTACAGTCTCATTAACAACTGCAGAAGGCTCCACTGGCTTCTGGGCTGCAGTGAGCACTGGTGGAGAAAAGGCTTCTGGCTGTGAGCTGGGGGGGAGGGTGGAGCCCTTGGGGTCTTGGCTCTCCCTTCTGCCTACTGTTCCTTTACCTTTGCTGCATGCAATGTCACAGGAGCTGTTCAGCCAAAGTCAGGATGCCAAGTCTGAGTGAGAAATGTGCTGTGTTTGAGTCGAGGTTTGTAGTACCCACATTCCATTCACTGTGGGTGGCAAAGCAGCACAGAATGTCAGGGGTGGAAGGGACCTGGAAAGCCATCCAGTCCAACCCCCTGCCAGAGCAGCATCACCTGGTAGGTCACACAGGAGGCATCCAGGTGGGGTTTGGAATGTCTCCAGAGAGGGAGACTCCACAACCTCCTGAGCAGCCTGTTCCAGTTCTTTGTCACCCTCACAGTGGAAAAGCTTTTCCTTCTGTTCCTTCCTCTGCTCCAGCTTGCCCCCATTGCCCCTTGTCCTGTCATTGGACATCCCTGAGCAGAGCCTGACTCCATCCTCCTGACCTGCCCTTCACATTCTTATCAACATGAAGGAGGATCCCCTTCAGCCTCCTTTTCTCCAAGCTAAAGAGCCCCAGCTCCCTCAGCTTGTCCTCCCCAGGGGTATGCTCACTCCCTTGATCATCTTCATGGCTCTGTGCTGGACTCTTTCAAGCAGTTCCTTGTCCTTCTTGAAGCAACAGATAACTTGCTATTAGATAACTAGTGAGGAAACTTGGCAAGTGATTTGAACTAGACCTGAGTGAAGGGTTTCCACCCACCCCATACACCCCCACCCCCCCGAAAAAAATCAATGGCTGTGCCCTGTGAATTTAGGGCAAGGTTAATGAATTGTTTCAGTTGAGAGGGGGGAAAAAAGAATCACTTTCTTGTTTGGAAGCACTGACTTTCTTTGCATTTGAAACTCTGACATTTCATTGAACATCTTCCCTCATTTCAAACTTGATCCCACAGCAAATGTTAGTCAATGGATTTGAATGACCTTTCAAGTCAAACAGTTCTGGGGGCTGACTCCAAGCAGAGTTTTCTTGTTTGCTGCTCTCAGTGGCAACCTGAAAAGAAGAATTTCGTGTTTGGTTGCTTTGGAGACAAGCCCTTTCCCAAAGATCACCCAGCCCAACCCCCTGTCATTATTTACCCACAGAATCACAGGACTAACCAGCTTGGAAAAGACCTTTGAGATCATTGAGCCCAACCTATCACCCAACACCACCTAATCAACTAAACCATGGCACCAAGTGCCACATTCAGTCTCTTTTTAACCACTTCCAGGGACAGTGACTCCACCACCTCCCTGGGCAGCACATCCCAATGGCCAATTCCTCTTTCTGGGAAGAATTTCTTCCTAACATCCAGACTGACCTCCCTGGCACAGCTTGAGACTGTGTCCTCTTGTTCTGGTGCTGCTTGCCTGGGAGAAGAGACCAGCTCCCATTGAATCATAGAATTGTTAGGGCTTGAAGGGACCTCAAGGATCATCCAGTTCCAACTCCACTGCCATGGGCAGGGACACCTCACACTACAGCAGGTTGCTCACAGCCACATCCAGCCTGGCCTTCCAAACCTCCAGGGATGAGGCTTCCACCACCTCCCTGGGCAACCTGTGCCAGTGTCTCACCACCCTCATGGGGAAGAACTCTTCCTAACAGCCAATCTCATCTCCCCCTTCTAGTTTTGTTCCCTTCCCTCAGTCCTATCACTCCCTGACACCCTAAACAGTCCCTCCCCAGCTTTCTTGTAGCCCCCTCAGACACTGGCAGGCCACAGTAAGGGGGTGAGGGCCCAGAACTGGACACAGTACTAAGGTGTGACCTAGTCCAGTTTCAGTCGCTGCTTGGCAAATGATATTATTTCACTCCAGCTAAAGCAAAGTCCTTGGCTGTACAGTTTAAACCAGATTTATTCCCTTACAATTCACCCAGCTAGTTCTTCACATTTCCAACCAACATCTAGTGATGCTTTGATGGTGCCATGCAGCTTCCTTTAAGGTTTAGTGCCTCTGTTGAAACTCAGCCTATGTGTTTCTTTGAATCGTTAATGCCAATGAATGACTTTGTTAAGGTCTTTGCGACTCCAAGCTTTCCAGGAGTGACTTCATTAGAGAGGAGATGGAATCAAAGTGAATTTTTAAATACTCTGGTTTATTATTCCCTGCTAACATTCTCCTGAATTACTCAGCTGCCATAGAGATGGGATGGAATTTATCAGGAAGCTATTCACTTAGATAGTTAACTGAGCCTGCAGCTTGAACTGAAATGAATGAAAGGGAAGAGAGGCAGTGGGGTGCTACATGTGGCAAGGTCACTCCTTGGCAGGCTTCTGGGTCTTACTTCATTGTCCACCCATAGGGTGAGGACAGGCCACTGAGTCTCTCCTTTTGATATTTTAAGTCTACAATAGAGGCTGCAAATATGAAAGCTCCCAGCAGTGTTCAGCTCAGCTCTTCTTCCCTTTGTGCTGAACCTGAAGGGGAGGACAAGTTCAGGTGGCAAAATCTAGCCCCTAATGCACCAGAGAAATGGTTATGGACTCTGCCCTTCTGGAATGGAATGGAATGGAATGGAATGGAATGGAATGGAATGGAATGGAATGGAATGGACCAGGTTGGAAGAGACTTTTGTAGGTGTTAGGGAACGTTGAGCACCTGTGTCTACCAAGGCTTTGTACTTCTGTCCCTGCCAAAGCTTACCATCACCCAAACAAAGTGCAGAAGAGAGCTCTCAGCAGTGTTCAGCTCAGCTCTTATCTGTGTGTTGAACCTGCAGGGGAGGACAAGTTCAGGTGGCAAAATCTAGCCCCTAATGCACCAGAGAAATGGTGATGGACTCTGCCCCTCTGTAATGTGAAGGTATTAGGGAATGTTGAGCACCTGTGTCTACCAAGGCTTGTGCTTCTGTCCCTGCCAAAGCTTACCATGACCCAAACAAGTGAGGAGTGAAAGCAAGCAAAGTGCAGAAGGGGGAAAGAGGAAGAGAACTGTACTTCAGATTGTACAGCAATTTGCACACCTTGAGTCCTGTGTCCAGTTCTGGGCCCTCAGTTTAGGAAAGGTGTTGAATTGCTGGAAGGTGTCCAGAGAAGGGCAACAAAGCTGGGGAGGGGTCTGGAGCACAGCCCTGTGAGGAGAGGCTGAGGGAGCTGGGGTTGCTTAGCCTGGGAGAGGAGGCTCAGGGGAGACCTATTGCCATCTGCAACTACCTGAAGGGAGGTTGTAGCCAGGTGGGGGTTGGTCTCTTCTCCCAGGCAACCAGCACCAGAACAAGAGGACACAGTCTCAAGCTGTGCCAGGGGAGGTTTAGGTTGGAGGTGAGGAGGGAGAAAGCTCTTCCCAGAAAGAGTAACTGGCCATTGGGATGTGCTGCCCAGGGAGGTGGTGGAGTCAGCATCACTGGAGGTGTTTAGGAAGAGCCTGGCTGAGGCACTTGGAGCCATGGTTTAGTTGATGAGATGGTGTTGGGTGAGAGGTTGGACTTGCTGATCTCTGAGGTCTTTCCAACTGGTCAGTTCTGTGCTCTGTAAGTCTTCATGCCACAGCCATTATCTTGGCTTCAGGTAATGCTCCTGCTGGGTAATGGAGGAGATGTGTGTTGCATAATGTTATTTGGCTTTGACAAAGTGGTGAACCTGCTTCGTGCAAGCTCTCTGGGGACTCTGAGGGGGGGGTTAAGAAACACCACCAGACCTCATGTGTCCATTTTTCTCTGAGTTTGAGTTGTTTTTTAACAAGTACTTCAAATGACACCAAACCACTCCTTTGAGTTCATTTCAACCTCACTTAAAGGCTGATACATTTTTTTCTCCAGGACTTTTTAAAACAAGCTTGGGTTAATAAGCTGAAGCCCAGACAATCATCACATGCCTTGAAATGTGCTTTGTGAGTGCCATGCACATCTCTGAGTGCCCTTGAAAAAAGAGAAAGCATCCTGCTTGTTTGCATGGATGCATTAGGGTGTCAGGGGAGTGGTAGGGCTGGGGGGAATGGAACAAAAGTTCTAGAAATGGGTAGGTTCAGATTGGGTGCTGAGAGATTCAGATGGAAGTTGTTCCCCATGAGGGTGGTGAGAGACTGGCACAGGATGCCCAGGGAGGTGGTGGAAGCCTCATCCCTGGAGGGTTTTGCAGCCAGGCCAGGCTGGATGTGGCTGTGAGCAACCTGCTGCAGTGTGAGGTGTCCCTGCCCATGGCAGGGGGGTTGGAACTGGCTGATCCTTGAGGTCCCTTCCAACCCTGACAATTCTATGATTCCATGGTTCTCCCACAACCAAATCTCTGCTGCTTAGCGTTCAGAAAGTAGCAGGAACTGTGTGTTCCTTGGTGAGAAATGTGTCCTGGTGGCTGCAAAGGGTCTGGGTTCACTCCTGTGAGGAGAATGACAGCAACACAGCACCGTGCAGTGGCTCCCTTTGGTTGTATCACAAAGCATTAACCAAATTACTGGCACCGCTCACGGACAGGATGTGCATAACGAAATGTAAGGCAACTGGAAGAGAGGCTTATTGCCTAATCAAGGCAAAATAAGTGTCTCCATCAGCTTCCCTTTGTGTCCGGTGCATCATCTGCTGCCTCGGATAACCATGCTCCAGGAACTTCTTACTGATAAGCCAAAGCAGTCTCAGGCATGTTTTCCAATTGTCACAATAGGATGGGGCTCCTAAGTGCTGCAGTAAATATTATGGGAGCAGTAAAATACCAGTCTAAGGAGAACTCCAGCATCTTCCTCAGCATCTTCCTCAGCCTATGTCCTTCAGGCTGATTTACTCATGGGGACTTGGAGAAGTTAATGGCTTTCCACTGAATTCTGGCAATGGTAAGCAAAGACAGGCTGGGCTGGGAGGTGAGGGGGCTGGGCTGTCCCCCAGTCCCACCTGGGTTCAGCAGTGCCTGCTGAGGATGTTACTGAGCCCAGCTGCTTGATATGCAGCTCCATCACAGCAGCGCCCCATCACCCTCTGCTGGGGAGCTGTCCTGGGGGCTGAATGATCTCTAAAGAGAAGACCAGATAAATTGCCTCAGTTTATCAGTCTGGCAGAAAAGGACCTGGGGCTTCTAATCAACAAGCTGCTGAGTATGAGCCAGCAGTGTGCCCAGGTGGCCAAGAAGGACAATGGCATCCTGGCTCATGTTTAGAAATGCTGTGTCCAGCAGCAGCAGGGAGGGGATTGTCCCCTTCTACTCAGCTCTGGGGAGGCCACATCTTGAGTGCTGTGTCCAGTTGTGGGCACCTCAATACAAGAGAGATGTGGAGGGGCTGGAGCCAGGGCAGAGGAGGGCAAGGAAGCTGTGAAGGGCCTGGAGAGTAAATGTGATGAAGAGCAACTGAAGGAGCTGGGGATGGTTAGTGTGGAAAAGAAGAGGCTGAAGGGAGACCTCATTGCTCTCTACAACTGCCTGAAAGGAAGCTGTAGAGAGGCTGGTGCTGGTCTCTGCTCACAGGTAATCAGTGATACAACAAGAGGGAATTTCCTCAAGCTGTGACTGGGTAGGTTTAGACTGGACAGTAGGAAACATTTTTTCAGGGCAAGAGTGGTCAGGGACTGGAATGTGCTGCCCAGGGAGGTGGTGAAGTCACCAACCCAGAATCCCAAGAGCCTTTTCCAGCGCAAACGATTCGGTGTGATTGTGTGTGTGTGAACTGGCTGTGAGCAGTCACTGAGGGAGGTGTAGTTAACAACCTGCCTGTGTCCCAGGGTCACTTCTGTTTTCTTAAGTAGGTGCAAAATGGATTCTGGGAATATTAAGGGAGTTCTCCTGTTCTTACATGCAGTAAAGTGTGTTGTAGAACACTGTGATCCATCCCTCTACATCACTCTGCTGAGACCCCACCTGGAGCACTGTGTCCAGTTCTGGAGCCTCTATTACAAGAAGGATCTGGAGGTGCTGGAAGGTGTCCAGAGAAGGGCCACGAGGATGAGCAGAGGGCTGGAGCTGCCCTCCTATGAGGACAGACTGAGAGGATTGGGGCTGTTCAGTCTGGAGAAGAGAAGGCTCCCAGGAGACCTCCTTGTGGCCTTCCAGTATCTGAAGGGGGCTACAAGAAAGCTGGGGAGGGACTTTTGAGGGTGTCAGGGAGTGACAGGGCTGGGGGAAATGGAACAAAACTAGAAATGGGTAGATTGAGATTGGATGTTAGGCAGAAGTTGTTCCCCATGAGGGTGGTGAGAGACTGGCACAGGATGCCCAGGGAGGTGGTGGAAGCCTCATCCCTGGAGGGTTTTGCAGCCAGGCTGGATGTGGCTGTGAGCAACCTGCTGTAGTGTGAGGTGTCCCTGCCCATGGCAGTGAATGGAATAGAATAAACCAGGTTGGAAGAGACCTTCAAGATCATCGTGTTCAACCTATCATCAGTGTGGTTGGAACTGGGTGATCCTTTAGGTTCCTTCCAACCCTCACAATTCTATGGTCCTATAATGGGGCTGAGTGTAGGAGTGATGTGACCTACTGCACCCAGCAATAAACAGATTGGGAACCTCCTGGGAAAAAGCAGGCATATGGCCTGAAACCATTGCACTGCACAGCAGGTTGCTTGCAGGCTGGAAAGTGGATTTTGTCTCTAATGGGCAACTCATGCTTCTGATAACATGTGACAGCTTCTAGTACAATGAAATTCTGACCACAAATCCTAAACTAATGGAAACATGGGATGAAAGTGGAAGGTTCAGTTGGTTTCTAATGCAAGAAAGCTTGGGCATGTTTTGGATGGGAAATCTTTCACTGGGAAAAGGAAGCTCTCTAAGGAGAAAGGGAGGGGAGGGGAAAGGGTTCATGAGCTTGTGCCATTTGCTTGTGTTAGCAGATTGGATCAAGGGTAAAGATCCCATCTGGGAGGGGATGAACTATGCTTGTGTGCATATGGAACACAAGCCAGAGCAACCTCTAAGCTGTGCCACCAGTTTGCCACTAGGTAAAGGCAAGCATTTGTTTTTTTCATGAGGTTGTAGTGGGGTCCCAGCTGTATTTTCTTCTACTTGCTCCTGTCAGGAGGAACAGAGCTTTTAATTAAAATGACAATGTTAGACTATTCAGACTTCTGTTATCTTATTCAAGGAGTGCTTTGGGAGCTGTGAACACAACAGGGTTTGTAGTGCTGGTGTGATTCAACAGCAAAGTACTAACTCTCTGAGCAGTTCCTTTGGGTGTTCCAGTGTGCTTCTGGGGGGTTTATTAACTCTAGCACATCTCCTTTGCTGCAGGACCAAAGGATGTGCCTTGTCCTGAAATCTGTATAGCCCTTTCTTACCCAAATATTTAAAGATCAGTTTTTAATGCTTTCAAAATAACCAATTGTTCATTATCCTCTTTTAATTCCAGCCTCTCCTACCATACCCCGTCAACTTACACTCCTCAGTGCTCCTCAAACCTTGGTCTTTCTGAACCAAAAAAAGTCACAGCCCCTTGGCAGGGCATCCCTGTGGAACCAAGCTGAGCGTTCCTGGCTACCCCTGCCAAGGTGTCACCGAGCACCTGGAATCTCTGCACCCCAAACTTAACCTTGCTGCTTCTGTGAGACTCTTGAGTATCTTCCTGTAGCTGTTAAATCATAGAACTGTTAGGGTTGGAAGGCACCTCAAGGATTCCAGTCCCAACCCCCTGCTCACATGGGCAGGGACACCTCACACTACAGCGGTTGCTCACAGCCACATCCAGCCTGGTGCAAAACACCTCCAGGATGAGGCTTCCACCACCTCCCTGGGCAGCCTGTGCCAGTCTCTCACCACCCTCATGGGGAAGAACTTCTTCCTAACATCCAATCTCAATCTCCCCATTTCCAGTTTTGTTCCATTCCCCCCAGCCCTGTCACTCCCTGACACCCTCAAAAGTCCCTCCCCAGCTTTCTTGTAGCCCCCTTCAGATACCGGAAGGCCACAATGAGGTCTCCATGGAGTCTTCTCTTCTCCAGACTGAACAGCCCCAACACTCTCAGTCTGTCTCAGAGCAGAGCAGCTCCAGCTCTCTAACGGGGATTCCAGTAAGAGATCTCCATTTAACTGAGCAATCTGGCCCATGCTGCAGGATTTCTGCATTACATTTAGCATGATCTAGTTGTTTGGCTGGGTTGGATTGGTTGATGGGTTGGATTGGTTGATAGGTTGGACACGATGATCTTGAAGGTCTCTTCCAACCTGGTTTATTGTATTGTATTGTATTGCATTGTATGTGTGCTGCTGTGTGACTCAGGAACCTACACACAACTCAGAAATCTATCTACCCACCTCCAGCT
>JAAWVA010001290.1:0-11459 GCA_015227895.2 Colaptes auratus | reverse complement strand
CCTTTTACTAGTAAGGGTAGCCTATCCTTTTACTAAGATAGGCTAACTTCTAATCCCAAGAAAGACACTGAGGTGCTGGAGCAGGTCCAGAGAAGGACAATGAGGCTGGGGAAGATTCTGGAGAACAGGGCTGGGGAGGAGCAGCTGAGAGACTTGGAGAAAAGGAATCTGAGGGGAGACCTCACTGCTCTCTAAAACTCTCTGAAAGGAGGTGTTGGAGTTGGTCTCATCTCCCTAGTAACTAGAAACAGGAGAAGAGGAAACAGCCTCAAGCTGCTCCACGGGAGCTTCAGGTTGGATATTAGTCAAAACTTCTTGCTGAAAGATTGAGAAGGGATTGGACGAGGCTGCCCAGGGAGGTGGCAGAGTCACCCATCCCTGGAGTTCAAAAACCATGTAGACATGGCACTCTGGGACCTGGCTTGGCTTCAAACAGATGGAAGAGATTCAAACTGGAAGGAGGTAGATTTAGAGTGGATATTACCAGTGAGGGTGGGGAGACAGTGGAACAGGTTGCTCAAGGAGGTTGTGGATGCCTCCTCCCTTGAAGTGTTCAAGGCAAAGAGGACCTTGGGCAACCAGGGCTAGTGCAAGGTATCCCTGCCACTAGATGATCTCTCAGGTCCCTTGCAACCCAACCCACTCTAGGATTCTCTGCAAACAGCATAGGCTGCAGAATGAGAATCCCATGGCAAAGGAGGTTTTCAACTTCAGGTTGACACAAAAGCTTCATTGTTTCAGTGGCAACTCAATATGGTGATGCAATGAATGAACAAAGGTAGACCCTGGCCTTCCTTTCTACACTCTCACTCCTACCTCACCATATAGGCACCGTGATACAATAAAAGCTTTCATCTGGGACACAATGACAGCACTTAAAGAAGCAGAACAGCTTTTTTTTGATCCCTTTCATTCCCCCTCTTTTTTTCCCCCCTTTCCTCTCTATACAACTCTCACCAAGATAAAGTTTGGAAACAGACACACAGAGGTTTTGTTTTTCATGGGAAGCTAAGGAAGGTTTGGGTAAAGATCTGTGAGAGGTGATTCTGCACTTTCTGCTCAAAACAGGAGCATTTACTTGCTGTGCAGCCTCTGGATCGCTGCTCTGCCTTGATTTATGGTTGGGTTTTTTTCAAACAAAACTTATAATTTTTGAGGGCAATTTGAATAATTGTCCTTAAAAAAAATATACAGAATTAACCAGGTTGGAAAGGACCTTTGAGGTCATCCAGTCCAACTCATCACCCAAAACCAGCTAATCAACTGAACCACGGCAGCAGGGACATAGACTCATAGACTCATAGAATCAATAAGGTTGGAACTGACCTCTGAGATCATCAAGTCCAACCCTTCACCCAACACCTCCTGACCAATCTCCAACTAGAGGAAGTTGCTCAGAGCCTCATCAAGCCTGGACTTGAATGTCTTCAGGGATGGGGTCTCCACCAGCTCTCTGGGCAACCTGTTCCTGTGTCAGATACAGAATTAACCAGGTTGGAAAACACCTTTGAGATCATCAAGTCCAACCTATCATCCAACACCATCTAATCAACTAAAGCATGGCACCAAGTACCTCATCCAGGCTCTTCCTAAACACCTCCAGGCATGATGACTCCACCACCTCCCTGGGCAGCACAGCCCAATGGCCAAATTCTCTTGCTGGGAAGAATTTCTTCCTAACATCCAGCCTGAACCTCCCCTGGCACAGCTTGAGACTGTGTCCTCTTGTTCTGGTGCTGGGTGTCCGGCAGAAGAGACCAACTCCCACCTGGCTACAATCTCCCTGCAGGGAGATGTAGAGAACAAAAAGGTCTCCCCTGAGCCTCCTCTTCTCCAGGCTAAGCAACCCCAGCTCCCTCAGCCTCTCCTCACAGGGCTGTGCTCCAGACCCCTCCCCAGCTCTGTTGCCCTTCTCTGGACACCTTCCAGCAACTCAGCATCTTTCTTAAACTGAGGAGCCC
The DNA here is from genome assembly GCA_015227895.2 of Colaptes auratus. Taxonomy (NCBI): domain Eukaryota; kingdom Metazoa; phylum Chordata; class Aves; order Piciformes; family Picidae; genus Colaptes; species Colaptes auratus. The sequence goes on along the minus strand of JAAWVA010001290.1, from coordinate 9,498 downwards.
AGAACTGGACACATTTCTCTCAGATATAAGCATAGTAAGTGTTTCTTCTCTTCATAAAGAAAGGTTTTTCTCTAGGAACAGACAACAGGAAGAAAACCAAACCTTGGCCTGGCTACACAGTGAAATGTTTCACCAAAGGAGCAGAGATGAACCTTCCCAGTCAGAAGGAGGAATTCCTGGTGTTGCAGTGCTCAGCAAGCAGATGAGCTCTTCACCAAGGCTGGAGTCATCCTGAAGTGGTGGATTTAGACTGGATGTTGGGTAGAAGTTCTTGACAGTGAGGGTGGTGAGACACTGGAAGAGGTTTCCCAGGGAGGTCATGGATATCCCATCCCATCCTTGGAGGTGTTCAAGGCCAGGATGGATGAAGCATTGAACACTGTGGTCTAGTGTAAAGTTGCAACTTAGATGATCCCCAAGGTCCCTCTGCCTGGGTGGTGGGTATGGATCTCCTCCATCAACAGCAATAACTCATGGGCAGGGATGCTGGAGTACATCCTGTGTAACCCTGGCCTTAGAGTGATGTCCACAGGGAGGAAAAGCTGACCCAGACCTCACAATCTTAAATTTTCAGCTGCTTTTCCTGACTTCTAGGTGGAGCAGTATTTATAGTTCACAGCAGCTGCATACCCTACATAAATGAAAGTCTCCATTTCACACCCAGCTGTCCCCTGGGTGAGGGGAGGAACCCCAGGCATTGGTGGAAACAGCTTGTGGCAGGTCAGGACTCGCTATAAAAACCAAGCAGGCAGCACCTCCAGGAGCTATCTTTGCTCTTCCAAGTTAAAATAAAAGGGCACATCACATCTCTACAGGCCACATTCCCTTCCTCAGGTCATTTCCTAAAGCATAAGCCATCAGCAGCATGGGAGCTCTTGTTTCCTTCCAAAGATGAAATGTAGCTCATAAAAAAACCCCAACCCCAAAACCAAACCAACAAACCAAAACCCCACAGGTCTTTAAAGAATGCACTTTGCACACTTCATTTAGTTGCTACTTAGCCTCTCCTGTGGGGCAAAAAAAAAAAGAGGATCTCATTTTACTGCCTCTTTCTGCAGTATTTAACTGTGATATAAATGTGTGCAGTCCTCACAGGATCAGAGAACTGTCAGGGTTGGAAGGGACCTCAAGGAGCAGCCAGCTCCAAGCCCCCTGCCATGGCCAGGGACACCTCACACTGCAGCAGGTTGCTCACAGCCACAACCAGCCTGGCTGCAAACACCTCCAGGCAGGAGGCTGCCACCACCTCCCTGGGCAGCCTGTGCCAGGCTCTCACCACCCTCTCCTGGGCAACAACTTCTTCCTCATGTCCAATCTCAATCTCCCCATTTCTAGTTTTGCTCCATCCCCCCCAGTCCTATCACTCCCTCACACCCTCGAAAGTCCCTCCCCAGCTTTCTTGGAGCCCCCTGCAGATCCTGGAAGGCCACAATTAGGTCTCCTCAGAGCCTTCTCCTCTCCAGACTGCACAACCCCAACTCCCTCAGCCTGTCCTCAGAGCAGAGCAGCTCCAGCCCTCTGCTCATCCTCGTGGCCCTTCTCTGGACACCTTCCAGCACCTCCAGACCTTTCCTGTAATAGAGGCTCCAGAGCTGGACACAGAGCTCCAGGTGGGGTTTGGTTTTGTTCTCTCTCTCTTAACCAGAATCAGTTGGCTGAAACTGATTTTCTTTTTGATTTATTTTTTAGATGGAGCATAGAACATCCTGTGCTATGATACAGAAAGAGCACTTTGGTGTGGGTCTCCTGCTTTATGCTGTTGAGATCAGGACCTTCTTACTGCCTCAGTGAGTCTGCCACTGTGTGTGACCCTGTTTAAGCTGTAATCATACCTTGGAGTCTTTGATTACAGTAAAAGCTGATGCCATGGTGAAATTCCCTTTAATATTTACATGGTGAGACCTGTTGGAAATGATGCAACCTCCTCCTCCTTATCTGAGGCACATTACCTCAGCCTGTCTGTGAATCAGCATCATTAGATCTGCATGAGTTCATCCTTAAAAAGGATTAAAAAAGTATATATACATATTCTCCATATTCCCTCTCCTGGGATTGGAGGGGGAAAACACAGCTAATAGCAGTTCTCATTTTCTTTGGGGTTTAGGACATTCTGTGTCCTTGGTCTGCTTTTCCCTTCAGTTAGGATATTAAGCAGTTGAGAGCAAAACAGTTGTGATAAAGCAATGGATGGAGAAACAATTTTGGTGTCCACTGCATGTTGTCTGCAAGAAATGCCTCAAGATTCACATTCTCTGTGCAAAAGGGAGCCTGGAGTCTGAAGGGCCACGAGGAGGAGCAGAGGGCTGGAGCTGCTCTGCCATGAGGACAGACTGAGGGAGTTGGGGTTGTGCAGCCTGGAGAAAAGAAGGCTCCAAGGAGATCTCATTGTGGCCTTCCAGTATCTGAAGAAAGCTGGGGAGGGACTTTTGAGGGTGTCAGGGAGGGATAGGACTGGGGGGAATGGAACAAAACTAGAAATGGGGAGATTGAGATTGGCTGTGAGGAAGAAGTTGTTCCCCAGGAGGGTGGTGAGAGCCTGGCACAGGCTGCCCAGGGAGGTGGTGGCAGCCTCCTGCCTGGAGGTGTTTGCAGCCAGGCTGGCTGTGGCTGTGAGCAGCCTGCTGCAGTGTGAGGTGTCCCTGGCCATGGCAGGGGGCTTGGAGCTGGCTGCTCCTTGAGGTCCCTTCCCACCCTGACAGTTCTATGCTTCTATGATATGTATATTTTATTATTTCATCTTAATTTTTTTTCCTTCTGCTCCTTTCTTATCAAAATTGCTTAAACTGAGTTCAGCTTTGGCTGGTTCAGAATGTGCAGGATATGCTTGCTGCAGATGTTAGCTTATGAAAAGGCAGTAGAGGACAGTGTAACAGGCTAGGGCTGGGCTGGCCACTGAAGGAGTGACAGAAGCTCTGTAGCAGCCCAGTGATGTAATCAGCTCCATTATCCCAGCACTGAAGTACCCAGCCAGGAAGGGACTCATTTGCATGGGGTCAAAATCCATTCTCACTTTTAATATCTTCTTCATAGGAAAAGGTTGATGGGGGTAATAGGCACAAACTTGAGCATGGAGTTCCTTCAATATATGAGGAGGAACCTCTTTAATTTAAGGGTGCTGGAGCCCTGGAGCAGGCTGCCCAGAGAGGTGGTGGAGTCTCCTTCTCTGGAGGCATTCAAAACCCACCTGGACACATTCCTGTGTGACCTTCTTGGCATGGGGGATTAGACTCAATGATCTCCAAACCCTTTCCAACCCCTACCACTCTCTCTGCTCCTTTAGAATAGAATAGAATTAACAAGGCTGGAAGAGGTCTTTGCAATCATCCAGTCCAACCATCACCCAGCACCATCTCATCAACTAAACCATGGCACCAAGTGCCTCAGCCAGTCTCCTCCTCCAGTGATGGTGACTCCATCACCTCCCTGGGCAGCACTTTCTAATGGCCAATTACTCTTTCTGGGAAGAACTTTCTCCTCACCTCCAGTCTGAACCTCCCCTGACACAGCTTGAGACTGTGTCCTCTTGTTCTGCTGCTGGCTGCCTGGGAGAAGAGACCAACCCCCAATTGGCTACAACCTCCCTTCAGGGAGTTGGAGAGAGCAAGAAGGTCTCCCCTGAGCCTCCTCTTCTCCAGGTAAGCAAGCCCAGCTCCCTCAGCCTCTCCTCACAGGGCTGTGCTCCAGACCCCTCCCCAGCTGTGTTGCCCTTCTCTGGACACCTTCCAGCAACTCAACATCTCTGTGTGTATGTGAATCTTTGTACCAGCCCTAAAAGCTCTTGGCCAAGAGAACTGCATCAGTAGGTCTAATTCATTCTCACACTGATCAAGATGATGAGAACCAATTTTCCTTTGGAACCAGTCTGCTGAGATTCTGCTTCTTCCAAACAACATTTTGCTCCTTCTAAACAACACTTTCCCTTTAAATCCTTCCACTTCAACTATCAGTTTTGCCAACCTCTTGGAGTTGTGGCTATCAAAACCACCAGCTCACACTCACCTTCCAGTATTTCTGAAGCTTGTTGCCAATTTCTCCATTAATCAGAAGCAGATTTGACCATGACAGTGTCTTGTCAGCACTCACATGGCACAGTGTGGCACAGTCAACGCATTTGTGTCAGCCAGGGTGAAGTCACAACTGGATGTGGTCATCGAGAGCACTCAGGCTCAAATCTGCACATCACTGGGATGCTGATTATTGTATATTTAACCTGCTCTGAGACAACTGGAGAGAACAAGCAAAGAAAACAGAATTTTGGCCATAACAAGAATGTTAGCTTCCCTGTGACCCCCTGGCCAGGAAGGCCAACAGCATCCTGGCCTGGATCAGCAAGAATGTGGCCAGAAGGGAAGGGATCATTGTAGGGAAGGGATCCTCCCCCTGTGCTCAGCTCTGGTGAGGCCACACCTTGAGTCCTGGGTGCAGTTTTGGGGCCCTCACTCCAAGAAAGACATTGAGGTGCTGGAGCAGGTCCAGAGAAAGGCAACAAAGCTGGGTAAAGCTGGGACTGCAGCACCTCCCTGGAGAACAGGGCTGGGGAGGAGCAGCTGAGGGACCTGGGCTTGTTTAGTGTGGGGAAGAGGAGGGCGTGGGGAGACCTCCTCATCCTCTACAACTCCAGGAAAAGAGGTTGAAACAAGTCACAGGATGAGGGGAAATGGCCTCAAGTTGCATCAGAGGAAGTTTAGGTTGGATGTGAGAAGAAACTTCTTGACTGAAAAGTTTCTCAAAGCCTGGCACAGGCTGCCCAGGAAGATGGTGGAATCCCCAGCTCTGGACACAGAGATGTACTGCTGAGGGACGTGGTTTAGCACCAGCCTTGCTAGAGTTAGACAACAGTTGGACTCATTCACCTTAAAGGTCTTTTCCAACCAAAAGATTCCAGGATTCTACGTCCAGGGAAGGGCCACAAGGATGAGCAGAGGGCTGGAGCTGCTCTGCTATGGAGACAGACTGAGGGAGTTGGGGTTGTGCAGGCTGGAGAAGAGAAAGCTCCAAGGAGACCTAATTGTGGCCTTCCAGTATCTGAAGGGGGCTACAAGAAAGCTGGGGAGAGACTTTTGAGGGTGTCAGGGAGTGATAGGACTGGGGGGGATGGAGCAAAACTAGAAATGGGGAGATTGAGATTGGACATGAGGAAGAAGTTGTTGCCCAGGAGGGTGGTGAGAGCCTGGCACAGGCTGCCCAGGGAGGTGGTGGAAGCCTCATCCCTGGAGGTGATTGCAGCCAGGCTGGCTGTGGCTGTGAGCAACCTGCTGTGGTGTGAGGTGTCCCTGGCCATGGCAGGGGGTGGAACTGTCTGCTCCTTGAGGTCCCTTCCCACCCTGACAGTTGTGTGATTCTATGATGACACCTCAACATGGATTTCTGACTGTGGTGTAGCTGTTCTCCAAACCAAGTTCTGCCTGGCGGAGTGAGGTGCCTCAAGATTCCCTGTTAGCCATCCTCACATACAACTCATTTCATTGTGGGTAGATAATGTCACTTGCCTGGGCTGGTTGATACTGGAATGGAAACCCAAGGGAACTCCACATGGAAGCTCTTCAGGAAGAGAGAGCTGCACTGGCAGCCTGCATGGAACACCAGAGGTGGTGATGATGGAGAGAACACAGAGATATGTTTACCTCCATGAGTTTTGCATCACTTCTGCTCTCATTCATGATCCTTTATTTTTGTTTTCCTCCTCAAGGCTCGGAGTAGGAGACAAAAATAAACCCCTGCAAGTGAGAAACTTCACTGTGCAAGGTATGTTTTTCTTAAGCCTGGAATTACATCCACATGGAAAGAGGCAAATAAAATAAGATGAAATGCACCAACCCCACTTGTGTTCGCTACACCTCCTCCCAAAACAGGGATCAAGCTGCTAATGCTGTAAAGAATATAACCTTCCAGGCTCAGCAGGATTTGATTACACCTCTATTTCTGTCTGTAAGCCACTTCTCTGCCATATTCAGATGGGATCTCCTTGGAGCAGAAACCATCTTTTTGCTCTCTGTTTGAACAGAGCACTTGCTGCTGGAGCTGTGCTCTGTGGTAAGAGCTCTGTGTGTTGAGGCATAAAAATAGTGGCATTGCAAGGCACTTGGAAAGCTGAGAAGATGGGGAAAAAATGGCTTTAGGAGTGCTCTAGACTTCTTGGCAGTGAATGGTTATTGATACACCTTCAGAAAGGCATGCATCAGCTCTCCAGCATTTCGTCTAGAGCTGCTTTCAAGACTCATCTCTGTAGAGAAAAAGAGAATGTGATGCCAAGAGACCTTTAAATAAGTCTGGGGGACAGATACTGAAACCTTCACTCCCATTACAGCCTGCTGAATTTTACATCTGATCTCATTTCTTCTGCTAGAAATGAGATCTCACTGCTGGCAGCCTACATGTCTAGGGAACTCATCTAGAAGGAGGAGCAAAACCAGTTCCTGAGCTGGATGGACTGTCAGGACCATCACCTACATCCATTCCCCACCAAGACTCGACAAGACTCTGTAACCTGCTTCTTTTACTGACCATACACAAAATCCAGAGACATGTTCCAGGGAAGGAGGGGAATTGCATTAAAACATGATGCTGAAAACCCACATGAAAAGTCAGAGTTGCCTCTATGCTTCCCCTGGGCATTGGTGCCACATCCAGCTGGCAGCCAGGCACTGGTGGTGTGCCCCAGGGATCAGTGCTGGGCCCCATGCTCTTCAACATCTTTATTGATGATCTGGATGAGGGCATTGAGTCCATCATCAGTAAATGTGCAGATGACCCCAAGCTGGGGGCAGGAGTTGATCTGCTGGAGGGCAGAGAGGCTCTGCAGAGGGACCTCGACAGGCTGCACAGATGGGCAGAGGCCAAGGGCAGGAGACTGAACACATCCAAGTGCCAGGGGCTGCACATTGGCCACAGCAACCCCAGGCAGTGCTACAGGCTGGGGGCAGAGTGGCTGAGAGCGGCCAGGCAGAGAGGGACCTGGGGGTGCTGGTTGATGGGAGGCTGAACATGAGCCTGCAGTGTGCCCAGGCAGCCAAGAAGGCCAAGGGCATCCTGGCCTGCATCAGGAACAGTGTGGCCAGCAGGAGCAGGGAGGTCATTCTGCCCCTGGACACTGCACTGGTTAGGCCACACCTGAGTCCTGTGTCCAGTCTGGGCTCCTCAGGTTAGGAAGGAGGGTTGACTTGCTGGAGCATGTCCAGAGAAGGGCAACAGGTGGTGAGGGGTTTGGAACACAGCCCTGTGAGGAGAGGCTGAGAGAGCTGGGGTTGCTTAGCCTGGAGAAGAGGAGACTCAGGGGTGACCTTATTGCTCTCTCCAATTACCTGAGGGGAGGTTGTAGCCAGGCAGAGGTTGGTCTCTTCTCCCAGGCAGCCAGCACCAGAACAAGAGGACACAGTCTCAGGCTGTGCCAGGGCAGGTTTAGGCTGGAGGTTAGGAAGAAGTTCTATACAGAGAGAGTGATTGCCCACTGGAATGTGCTGCCCAGGGAGGTGGTGGAGTCACCTTCATTGGAGGTGTTCAGGAGGAGGCTTGATGGGGTGCTTGGTGCCAGGGTTGAGTTGTTTAGGTGGGTTGGATTGTATTGTATTGTATTGTATTTAGGTGGGTTGGATTGGTTGATGGGTTGGACGTGATGATCTTGAAGGTCTCTTCCAACCTGGTTTATTGTATTGTATTGTACTGTATATTGCCTCATTCATGTGGGGCTTGGGGAACTTAGAATCACAGAACTGGTTTGGTTAGAAAAGACCTCGAAGATCATTGAGTCCAACCATCAGCTCTCCACCACCATGGCCATTAAAGCATGCCCCAGTGTGTCCACAGGCTGCCTGAAGACCTCCAGGGATGGTGACTGCACCACCTGAGCTGAGCCACTTGGACACCCACAAGTCCATGGGACCGGATGGGATCCATCCTAGGGTGCTGAGAGAGCTGGCAGATGAGCTGGCCAAGCCGATTCCATCATTTTCCTCCAGTCCTGGTCACTGGAGAGTCCCAGATGACTGGAAACTGGCCATGTGATCCCCATCCACAAAAGGGACGGATGGAGGAGCCCGGAAACTACAGGCCAGTCAGCCTGACCTCAGTGCCAGGGAAAGTGATGGAACAGATTATCCTGGAGGCAATAACTGCGCACCTGAAGGATGGCCAAGGGCTCAGGTCCAGCCAACATGGATTTAGGAAGGGCAGGTCCTGCCTCTCCAACATGATCTCCTTCTATGATCAGGTGACCCGTCTGGTGGACGTGGGGAGGCCTGTGGATGTAGTCTATCTGGACTTCAGCAAGGCCTTTGACACCGTCCCCCACAGTAAACTGCTGGCTAAACTGTCAGCTCGTGGTTTGGACCGCAACACTCTGTGCTGGGTTAGGAACTGGCTGGAGGGCCGAGCCCAGAGAGTGGTGGTGAATGGTGCCGCGTCCGGCTGGCGGCCAGTCACCAGCAGCGTCCCCCAGGGATCGGTGCTGGGGCCCATCCTCTTTAACATCTTCATTGATGATATGGATGAGGGGGTTGAGTCAGTCATCAGCAAGTTTGCGATGACACCAAGTTGGGAACAGATGTTAGTCAGTTAGAGGGTAGAAGGCTCTGCAGAGGGACCTCGACGACTGGACAGATGGGCAGAGTCCAATGGGATGGCATTTAATAAGTCCAAGTGCAGGTGCTGCACTTTGGCCACGGCAAACCCATGCAGAGCTACAGGCTGGGGTCAGAGTGGCTGGAGAGCTGCCAAACAGAGAGGGACCTGGGGGTGTGATTGACACCACCTAAACATGAGCCAACAGTGTGCCCAGGTGGCCAAGAAGGCCAATGGCATCCTGGCCTGTATGGGAATAGTGTGGCCAGCAGGAGCAGGGAGGTCATTCTGCCCTGTACTCTGCATTGTTAGGCCACACCTTGAGTACTGTGTCCAGTTCTGGGCCCCTCAGTTTAAGAAGGACATCGAGCTACTTGAGCGTGTCCAGAAAAGGGCAACAAGGCTGGTGAGAGGCCTTGAGCACAAGCCCTATGAGGAGAGGCTGAGGGAGCTGGGATTGTTTAGCCTGGAGAAGAGAAGGATCAGAGGTGACCTCATTGCTCTCTACAACTACCTGAAAGGTGGTTGTAGACAGGAGGGGGTTCGTCTCTTCTCCCAGGCAACCAGCACCAGAACAAGAGGACACAGTCTCAAGCTGTGCCAGGGGAGGTTTAGACTCGAGGTGAGGAGGAAGTTCTTCACTGAGCGAGTCATTCGTCATTGGAATGGGCTGCCCAGGGAGGTGGTGGAGTCGCCGTCCCTGGAGGTGTTCAAGGGGAGATTGGACGTGGCGATTGGTGCCATGGTCTAGTTGTGAGGTCTGTTGGGACAGGTTGGACTTGATGATCCTTGGGGTCTCTTCCAACCTTGGTTATACTGTGATACTGTGATACTGTGATACCTCCCTGGGCAGCCTGCTCCAGTGCCTGACCACTCTTGCAGCAGAGAAATTTTCCCCAGTCTCTAGATGAAACCTTTCCTGGCACAATTCCAGGTCATTTC